>JAVTVY010037905.1:0-17093 GCA_036873755.1 Hanleya hanleyi | reverse complement strand
TCATGTTAAAACGTGCAAGAAGGGGATGCTAAGGCTTGCATTGATCTGGTCTTCCATGTGTATATAGCTATCTCTATATGGGTGCTTTCACCTAGTCCTTGATCTAGACTATAGCAATGTCTAAATTAACGTTCCAACGGTGACCTTGTTCAAAGTATGAAACAAAAAACATAATTACCATAATATTCCAGCTAATATGGTGTGATCAAAGTATACAAATTTACTGTCGGGGTACCCACAGTATTGTAGGCGGTGCGAGCACAGAATTCGAAGTTAGTGGAATGAAAACGGTTGATGAAAAGATGCTGCAAATTACTCTTGACCAAAAACTGACTGCATACATACAAATAGAAGTTTCACCGAATACTAGTAGCCTGTCTGCATATACTACATTGCCAGATCAGCTATATACCGTAACCTGTAATGAGATAAACTGGTAGAAGTTAGGAATGGCAATAACGAAGCTTGACAGCCGACTGGGCTGATTGATTGTGATCTAGTTGTAGGTACTATCCTATCTGCTAACTATGTGGGCCACAAGAATATGCAGCTTTGAATTCATATATTTTGGCAATGTATACAGTAGGACTAAGTATTTTTCCAGAGAAACTCTGTACTCGTCGTGGGTAAGTTAGACTGAGAAAATTATTTGAGAACTGGGGTTACAGATTGAATATGCTAGTCATTTGTCAGAAAACACTTGACCCATGAAAGTATATATTTTTTTACCACTACATACCTAGCGCTGTAATTTCAAACCCTGAACTGCATACATATGTCCAAAGCCAGGTCGTCTTGCAAGCTTGGTACATGTAAATACTGCACAGGTGTGACTAGAGCATATCAAATCCTTCAGTTAGCATATGCAAAACCAATACAAACATTTCTAACCGAACATTGACCACTTCAGTGGGGACATATTCTTCCGTTAAAATACCAGTATATGCAGCATGTCCAATAAACTTGTACATGTAAAACGCAGATATATGGTTATAGTAGATGCAGGTAATGAAATCAGAAAGATCACTTAAAACACTTGAAATTGAAAAGGTTTGACAACATGATAACCTGAAGTGTTATCAGTTTTAGTGATAACCCTCTACTTCAAGTCCCTTAATAGAGTCTAATCGTACATGCATACTGCATTGTGATAACATGTTGAGAATGTTGATGTCTTATTATTTGCTCAGTATTGACAGCTGTCAAATCAGATGCAGGCCCCTGGAATAAACCTTTATCACAACTTCCACCTGTGTTATATCTACTTCCTGAATGTCCACGCTAAATCGATCTGCCACCCAACGCATATAGAAATATTGTACAAAATGAAGTTAACATGTAGGTTAATGTTTGTGTTGTTCGGAAACCATGATGCACATTGATCAACAGTGTTTTCACAATATTTTCAGCAAAGTTATCTCCCTCGACCAAGACTGACAAGAGCCACTAGCCTTAATTTTAATGTGTTGCATTAAGCTGTTGAAATAGTGCTGAAAGATGAATTTTTCAGGTTCACCGCATGACTGTCCTAAATCAAGGATAAAAATACAAACTCTAGATTAACAAAGCATAACATGATCACTGCACACTTTAACTGACCAGAAACTTGCTATTGATTCTCCTCTAGAATAAGATCAAGCGATTGTTCATGTATAGGAAGAAGCACACATGCCATGTACTTTACTGTCACTGGTTGAAGAGGACATGTACCTCCTGTTCTGTGCCTAATTCGATATTCTCTCGGGTAGCTTTTTTAAAGGTATTTGAAGGGGTCATGTCAATTATCGGGATATTATTGCCCCATCAAAACAAAATACTGGGCACCCTACCTATATATTTTTGTGAGAACTCAAATCTCTCCTCTGGGCATGTTTTTGACATGGACAGTCAGTGAGCTTTCATATATGTATGGCAAGGGAGGGTTGTGTTCATGTCAATTAAGGTAGGCAGTGAAGCGTTTTGTTCTCAAAAGGCAGAGAAGAATGGGTTGGTGTGGATCTTTAAAAAATATCTTTGAAACTCTCACCCCAAGTATGGTAACTCTACCTGGGCAGTTGTAAAGTGGAACCCGAGAGTACCTAGGGGGCATATGGTGTCTACAGATTCCATGTCCTGCCCCTGACTTCATACTTGTGTGCAGTGAACTGGAGAGTTTTTCTTACAATGTATATATATGCCAGCCATACAGGCTGAAAGTCCTATTCAAAAAATGACAAATAAGAGCCATATATCCAGCTGTGAATGATGGTCATTAAGCTGCATATGTACTTGTAAGATATTATCTTACTTTTGAGTCACCATTTTTATATCTGCAGTCATTTGAAGTAATAGGAAACTGTTAGGCTAGGGCCCTCGGTGGCCCAGTGGTCTAAGGCGCTTCGCTGGTGACCGCTAGCCTCGCACCGCCGAACCGGCACGGGTTCGAGCCCAGCTGGTCTATGTGTGAAAGTTTGTCAGTTACTTGCCGAAGGGCCAAACTGACTGTCACCATATGAGTCAAACAAACTTGAGTGTGACATTAAGCCAAATTCCCTCCCTCCCTGTTATGCTAGTAGTAGACGAGTTCATAATATTCTAAATTCTTAAGGTAGCCATACTGATGCAAAGCCAATCACATTTCTTCATGGATTGATTTTATTACCCCTCGGGCAAATTTATCTATCCAAGAAAATGATCATATATGTCCAAGTTGTGATGCAGTCAAGAAGTAGCGCTGTGACTGCATTGATTCTGAACTTCATGCAGCGTCAGTCACACAGCTCTTCTTGAAAACAACAGGTGAAATTCACATAAATGTCTTCCTGCATTATTAAATCACGACATTTATCCTGAATTTGAATACAGTATATGCACCGACTATGAAGAAAATGACATGGATTTTTGTCCACATCAATTCCTATTTGAATGCCTTCCATGAATATTCCTCTCCTTGAATTCCTTTCATGAATATTGAATATTGGAACACTGGTGAAAATTAACGAAACGGCCGATAAATCATTCCAACATATAAAAACATTTTTAAAATCGTGCGAGATCCCCAAATGTTTTTTCAATATTTGGAATCGATCTTAAATTTGGAGCTTTTAAACTGAAAGATAATGACAGGGTTTCAGTCTACAGTGGTGAAGCACCTTAATTTCAACAAATATAAAGTAAATACATGCAAGGTTTTAGATCTGTGTACCTGCAGGAAGATGTTTGCAGCTTTACAGTATCATGCCACAACTTCAGAGAGGGATCCTTTGTGTAGCTAAAGTGACTGTGAAAATGTTACATATACAGTAGCAATTACCCTCATGGAAACCATATGTGTTGAATTAGTCTCCTTATCTTTGTGCCAGCTAGTCCATAGGACATTCTACACCAAAAAGAGCTGGTCCTCTCATTGCTGGGGTCCTTGGGAAAGTTGACCCAGACAGTGCACCTATAAAACCTGCTTGGCTGCTCCACACACGGATTGAATTACCTTGGTGATAAAAAGGCAAAATTGGGCTAGTCAGCTGTTGGTAAACTTCATGGGTTTCAGATACTTCCTGTGGAAATTAAAATATAATATTCTTAAGAATTTAAGCTGCAAGTGTTATTGCTCCCCATTTATTTCCAATTTGTCAGCCTTTCTGTTTATTTGTTCCAAACATTACAACAATGTTGGATCCTTTGTAAATTCTTTAAAGAGGTAATAGCTTGATTTTAATTGTTCGGGTTAAGCCAAACATTATGATAACCTGCAACATTTGCCAAAGGCTTTTCAAGTTGTGAAGTCTTGTATTTTGTATAGGGACCAATATTGTTAGATTCTTTCATTCGGTCTGTTGAACAAGATGAAAATGGCAAATGACAGATGTCTCATATTAGCTGCCACATTGAAATAAAAAAGTTTTAAGATTGTATATGATGTCGCAAAGCATCACATCCAGACTGAGTGCAGCCACTCTCATGTTTTTCACAGAATGTCAGAACAAAAGTTTTATTTCAATGCCTGTAATATTAAAAAAATGAGGTCACAGAAAAACACTCGCCACAGTTGATCTACATGTAAATGACTTTATCAAAAACTACTACCGCTTTGCTATTTTGTTTGGAGGTCAACTTCTAATTTTACAGGCATGTTTCAGTGCAGTTGTCTATCTCTATCTGCATGTTTATTTTTCCATGTATATAAACAAGGAAAGCTGGCTAGATAATTAAATTGCAACTTTGAAGTAATCCAGGTCATGAAGTCCTTAAACTTGATGCAGGTGAATAACTTGATGCTGTGTTTCAGTAGAAGGGAGACAACTACTGTATACCTGTGGTGATCTCTACAGTCTCCACTGGGATGCATTCAGAGATGCACAAGATTTGTACAAACCAGATTTTCAGTTCCCCAGTCATTCATCTCACTCTGGGGTTAATTTTAAATACACATTGTCCTGAATCATAGATGCTTGCACATGTAAGATATCATCAGGGCTGTAAATAAACAAAATAAAAATTAAGTTTAAGACTCGGATTAGGGTACCAGCATTGTCAGTGTGGCTTTTACCACTGGTGTCTTCCAAGGGGAATTAAGTAAAGTACAGATGCTGAGATAATATAGTAAAGTTTTGCCCCTGACCCAGCTTAAATCATCCTGGTGTGTCTGTAGCTAAACCGATACTTTCTACCCTCTGTAATAGGTTTAGCAGCTGCTGCTGTTTCATCAGAGTTTAGTAGAAATTCTCCCTGGCTATCAGCAGGAAATGCCTTGGCTCTTTAGGATATGACCAGCAGAAATCCTGTTTTCCCCTGGCACAGGTTTGATTAGCCCAACTTGGGCTTAACATACATGTATGACTGTGGAAGTCCAGTTAAATTTAGCAAATATTTGTCCATTATATTTATGAGGATTCATACATGTATTGGGCCACATGTTCAATATTTTTAATTAAGATGTAGAATTATGAAATTAAAGCAATTTTACAGTTCAATATCACAAGTATGAGTAAGATGCTGTTGATCACATGTAAATAGTCCCAACGGTTGCAGAGATATATTGGAGTTTGAAGTATAAATCTGATATTCAGGGAATTTATGCAAATAAGATGTGGTGTCTCCAAGTGAACTCCTTATTCCGAGCTAAATTTAAGCTGGTACATGTACTGTATTCACAGATAAATTTGTAATGATTAACATTATGCAAACTGTTGGAATTGCAGTTGTTTTCAGCAAGACGGTTTAACCATACTAGGAACCAGTTAGGGTACTAATGGCTCCATTTAAAAATATGTTCAGATTATGAAATTTTAATTACGTAATGAATATTCAGTATACTGTGAAATTGGTCGAGGCTATTCATATTCATTAAAAAATCATCATTCGGCAATTGCTGAGGTAAATGCTGAACATTGCACAATCAATTGAAAGCAATTTTAAACATGGTGTCAAATGGGAGTTACTGTAATGCCACATGAATGATGTTTGCCGAGGCAAGTTTTCCTGTTTGTAGAGGCTACTTGAGTACATGGAGTTGGATAGCTATTAGAATATTCCCTTGTACATGTAGATGAATATAGATGATATTTGAATGTCTACATCACTTGTAAAGGTATTGCATGATAAAATTGCACAGGTTATTGCATGGTCAAGTATTCCTCAAAGGTGAATTGTAAAGGTTTTATATTATCTGAGCATAAATAATTATACAAATAATGGTCTCGCCTGGGTTCTCATTACGGTACATCCTCTAATAATTAAATCGGATTAAATTAAATCATATCGAAATTCAAATCGCCCACATCTTTTTTGAAAAAAAAAAAAATTCATCTGTTATTCTAAAAAATTTGATCACTCTCTAAAGTCATTGAAATGACCAAGAAATTAATATGGATTACATGTATGTTTTAGACCATTTTGTAAACTTTCTGTTCTGATAAATTGGAGCACCCTCTGATTGCATGGGGGTAATTTCACTTCCTGTCTTTGAATTATAGAGGATTACCTTAAAGGAGTTCAGAGGCTGAATGGTTGGGCTATTCCTGGATTTTATCCGACTTCTCTGATCAAGAAGATAATTACTAGAACTACATGTAGCGGGGAAAAACAAACTTGACTGTCCTGTTTTGCATAAATTAAATCGATTTCCAGCAAAAGTTAGCAGTTTCACTTTTAAGTCCTGTTCAAAGATGATTTCAATCCATGATCCAAAATAATTTTGTGGAACTTCAAATTCTGAACTGCATCAACTTTTACGGAATCGAATGTTTATGTAACATGGGGAAAAGCAGGGCAACTTGTCAGAATGTTTACTAACTGGTGATGCCACCCAAGGCAGTTACATGTGACATACAGTCCCCGGAAACTCTTTCCGTCATTTGGACTATATAGATTATTTAATTAAATATTGAATATTCCGGGTCTTCAGTGCAGCGAGAATACCCTGTGGCTTCCTTTTCAGTGCTAGCTTATTGTGCCTTTGAAAACAATGCTCAGAAGTCATTTTGGTGAAATGAAATTATCGTTAAATTCATAGAATGCATAGAAAGTTTATGAAGGAGAATGTAAAAACCTTTGCAATTTCACTAATAATTTCCTAATCCTTTAATACAAAGTTAATGCAAAGCTCCACATGTTCATTGTGATAGGACAGAAAGGAATTATTTCATTATGTAGATCAAAACTGCACTTCTAATACACAGATAGAATGCTCTAATTGTAATAATCAAGGCATGGAATCATCCGAATAATCAAGGGCTCACCACATTCAGTGTCTGTCTGCAGAAATGGCATGGTACATGTATATATACCCTTCCCTTGTGCTATTAACCGTTACCGTATTCCAGTTTCCTCATAATGCTTAAAAAAAAACGAGTTGGAGTAACGTTTCACGTTTGTCCCTTTTATAAAACCTTCCAGCTGAGTATACTAGTGGATGGTGGGGGTGACAATGTCGAGACATCCGCTTCAGTTTGAAAGAAGCGTAGCTTTTCAAAGTCCAGAATGTGGCTCTCAGTGTGCCATTGAAGCCTAAAGTCAACTTCTGCAATCTAGTCGGGTAGTGTTCCGCAAATGAACACTCGCAACATGGTGGCAAAGCTATGTTTTCCAGAAAACATGGGATGAGCTGGAGACGGATGTTGGAGCTTGGAGCTGACCTGGTAGGTATACTGTACATGTGACTTGAACGTTCAGGTATTCTAACTACCATCTGGATTTCAGCTTTAACGATGTTGGATGGTAAAATCGGGGTTAACAGGCATACTGTTTTCTGCACATACATCTACATGTTGTATTTTTGGGCTAATTAGTGTGAGAAACAGCCTTCAAGAGTCTAGGGAGTCAGAAATTTGTCTTCATGATAGAGCTTCCCAGGCTGACAGATATAGATGGCTTTCTGGGTTTCCTGGCAAATGATTCCAACAGTTGCTCCTAAATTCAGACTTCATGGCTGTCTTCCTGGGACAAGATGGACCATTTTGGGGTTGCTGCACAGTTTATATGTGTATATGGCATCAAAGTTGATGGAGCAAGAACTCAGAATGAGAAACTGTTCTTGGTTGCCTGGTATGAAAAATACTAGATGTCCATGACACCGGCAACAAAAGTATGAATATGATTTTTATAAAGCTATACATTTACATATGTACTGCTAATAAAACTTTAGTCTGCTGAATTGGTTCAGGCTATATGTATACCACACTTCCGAAACTAAGATATGACATATGGAAGTGTGTTGCTGCATCTGTCACCCATAGAAAACCATTAACAATCTTGGCATGGATGAAATTGAGCAATGCCCATTAGGTGCAAAATGATGTTCACTTTGACTTTACCACTATTAGGTACATATAGATCTGTTTACACTCGCAGTATAGCATAATAGCATTGCGCTTTCAGACTCGAAACTTCGGGATAGTGTCTGTACTCCTTCTTTTGGCTGTTCACAACATGGGAGTGGATGCTAGGTCTTGCCCCAAGTTTATCGAATACATGATACAATATTGGTCTTGGTGAAAACCCTTGAAAAAATAATTGCTGAATAATGCTTGAATCAAAGCACATGATAGTTCAGTGGGTCAAATTCCTTGATGGGCCTATGAAATTGAATGAACAGTGAATGTCTAGGAATATATTGATTCCTACTTCTACATGAACAACTGCAAATACTCTTTGTGATAGGTTATTCAACCATATACTGTCGCTCAACTAAGTTTGAATTTTCTTTGCATATGGTTTTCTTCCAGGGTTCTTTGAAGGAGGTGCTCATGGGAGAAAAAATGGAACTGGGCAAATTGCTATCTATATGCTATTTGTCCATCTTACCCACAGCAGAGATGAAGCAACAGATCCAAAGCCGTATGCAGGGAGTTTGTGTGTTGTCCAATGGTTTTCAATCACAACTGACTTAGATAATTTTATGTCGTCTATTGGATTTTTTCAGAGATCAACAGAGTGAGAATCACATTATTTCACAACAAAGCCACAGACAGACCAGCTCTCAGTTTACCGGACACAGTTGGTCCTGCCATCACATTGTCAGAAAAAGTCTATGTTCCTGTCAAAGAATATCCAGATGTAAGTACAGTGTGTGATGATTGGCGTTATTTATTTCAGCATCCGGCATATGTCGCCTGTCTTGAGAAGAGTCTGTCCCCTGTTTCCCTGACACACATCTCTGCATATTGTAATCACACTCTCCAATAACTCTCTCTATTGCAGTTACATTTTCCAGGAGAGTGGTCAAATGCTCTCCTGGGGAAAATTTTGAGAGTGATCACTCTCTTTAAACAGACTGTAAAACAGTCTACATGTGCCTTGTGATTCTGGGCTCAAAATTATATATTGGACTATCAAATTACTATCTGTGGTATATGTGCAGTTTAATAGGAGCGGCTAGGTCAAACCTTTAAAACGGCCCCTACCCAAAACTTTATAGGCATTTTTGAGAAAAAGTTTTTTTTATTGTAGATTAACTTTTTTTCTATACATTTACTCCACCCTAAATACAAAAAAAGAAATCTTTCTTCCCTACCTACCTTAGTTTTAGTTGATTGTCTCGTTGCCACAAACAAAGATTTTTTTTAGCTATGGCCCTAGCAGCAACAGGTAAAAGTACAATTTGGGAAACTACAGATTGATGATGCAGTTGAGTGTGTACACAATGGTTGTGGTAACAATAGATACATGTATAGAGTACATGTAGGAACAAGTCTCCTGTCCAGGGAGTATTTGTTCAGGTACTTTGGCAAAGTTTTTAACCTTTGTTATTTCGTGTTGAGGAAGAGTAGCACTGTGTGGGATCAACATACTGTCAAACTGCTCTCCCAGTAGCGCAATTACAGCGGTATTAATGTCTCTCTAAACACAAACCAAGCTGCCTGATGAAAGCTGGGAGAGTGATTGTTGCTGGATACATACAGGTTTGGGCACCCTTCTGGGAAGGCTCTAGTCCTTGCGTTAATTAGTAGTAGGGGGCAGTCAGACCTAGTACATGTACCTGCTTGTTTATTATAACCCGACAGCACTACTCACTCGCCTTCCCATGTGGTTCTTCAGTCTAGCGTAATGAATTTGATGGATTGCGCAAGCTAAATTGCAGACTTCCACATGCATGTACTTGTCTTTGAGGTTTGACCTACATGTACCTGTTTTAACAGACCATGTGGAAGTAAATATCTCTCTACTTTGAGTTTAACCTGGATTACTTTATAAAGCCCGTGTTGCTGTATTTTTAGCCCACCATCACCAGATGGTGGGCTATTCAAATCGCTTTTCGTCCGTCGTCCGTCCGTCCGTCCGTCAGTCCGTCCGTCCGTCAGTCCCAGCGTCCGTAAACAATTCTTGTTATCGCGATTTCTCAGGAACTACTTTATGGATCTTTCTCAAATTTGGTACACAGGTTCCCCTTGGGGTCTAGTTGTGCAAGATACCTTTTCTGGTCCGATTCGAAAATCCAATATGGCCACCAGGCAGCCATCTTGGATTTCCCCATGAAACCTTGTTATCGCGATTTCTCAGGAACTACTGCATGGATCTTTCTCAAATTTCGTACACAGGTTCCCCTTGGGGTCTAGTTGTGCAAGATACCTTTTTTGGTCCGATTCGAAAATCCAATATGGCCACCAGGCAGCCATCTTGGATTTCCCCATGAAACCTTGTTATCGCGATTTCTCAGGAACTACTGCATGGATCTTTCTCAAATTTGGTACACAGGTTCCCCTTGGGGTCTAGTTGTGCAAGATACCTTTTTTGGTCCGATTCGAAAATCCAATATGGCCACCAGGCAGCCATCTTGGATTTCCCCATGAAACCTTGTTATCGCGATTTCTCAGGAACTACTGCATGGATCTTTCTCAAATTTGGTACACAGGTTCCCCTTGGGGTCTAGTTGTGCAAGATACCTTTTTTGGT
Organism: Hanleya hanleyi; assembly: GCA_036873755.1. Classification (NCBI taxonomy): domain Eukaryota; kingdom Metazoa; phylum Mollusca; class Polyplacophora; order Lepidopleurida; family Hanleyidae; genus Hanleya; species Hanleya hanleyi. The sequence goes on along the minus strand of JAVTVY010037905.1, from coordinate 6,725 downwards.
CCGATTCGAAAATCCAATATGGCCACCAGGCAGCCATCTTGGATTTCCCCATGAAACCCTGTTATCGCGATTTCTCAGGAACTACTGCATGGGTCTTTCTCAAATTTGGTACACAGGTTCCCCTTGGGGTCTAGTTGTGCAAGATACCTTTTCTGGTCCGATTCGAAAATCCAATATGGCCACCAGGCAGCCATCTTGGATTTCCCCATGAAACTTTATCGTCATTTCTCAGGAAGTACTGCATGGATCTTTTTCAAATTTGGTACACAGGTTCCCCTTAGGGTCTAGTTGTGCAAGATACCTTTTTCGGTCCGAATCGAAAATCCAATATGACCACAAGGCAGCCATCTTGGATTTCCCGACGAAACCTTGTTATCGCGATTTCTCAAGAACTACTGCATGGATCTTTCTCACATTTGGTACACAGGTTCCCCTTGGGGTCTAGTTGTGCAAGATTCGATTTTTGGTCCGATTCGAAAATCCAATATGGCCACAAGGCGGCCATCTTGAATTTCGCCTTGAAACATTGTTATCGTGAATTCTCAGGAAATATTTCATGGATATTTCTGAAATTTGATACACAGGTCCCACATGGGGCCAAGTAGTGCAAGATACCTTTTTTGGTCAAATTCGAAAATCCAAGTTACGCTTCAAATTAATACAGTATTCTCGAGTTGTGACATTGCATCACAAGAGTCGGCAGATGAAACGGTGGGGCATATTCTATATATTGACTATAGATAATATCCATACCTTCACCCTCCATATCAAGGAGTTCAAATAATTCGGAATTAAAATGTATTTCTTCAAATTTTAAATCAGTTTTCTTCAGTCCATGCAGTGGCAAGTGAACTGCGCCACCCTTTCGTCTGCCGGCGGGTCGGCTACATGAAGGGACGTCACTCTTGTGACTCAATGTCACAACTCGACAACTGTAGACTACTGCATGTTTCGATCCAAAGGGGATAATCAGGATTCAGGCACTTTCGAAGTTTCAACATAACTGCGCGGACCGGATCGCTTCAGTATTAAGTATTGTGCCATCGTACTATTTTCGAGCATGGTATCTTTAAAGAGATATCTGAAACTAGCCCAGTAAACAGAACAGAATTAGCATTCGTTCCTAATTATAAAATCTTAAGTATGTTTCATAGCTCATGCCAAAGTGTCGAAGAGATTGGTCCTCGCTCCCAGTACCCAATGATGACACGTGCAAAAAAATAAATAAAAAAATACTACAAAACAAAGGCGAAGGATCCTCCGTACATTCACTTTCAGACTAACTTTGCTCAATTCTCTTGTATTATAACAACCGACATAAGTACAGTTTCTAGAAATCTTGAAACTCCTGAAACTTATATCTTGGTGTTTTTCAGTCTCCCTTTTCCGATCTTTTTCGCTCAGATTCGAAATTCTGTAAACCAAATTACAAATCAATCGTTTGTTCTTAGTAACAATGGACAAAAATATCCTCTAGTCATTAGCTTACAATTATCGGACAATGGTGGGCGCCAAGATCCTTCAGGATCTCTCGTTCTTCTGTCGTGATCTCTTTTGATGATTGATTCTGGGGTGCTGTTTTTTGTACAGCATTTGTACCAGTATCTATGTTGAGGTTACGGTTTCAATTCTAATCACTCGAATCCACCCATCCCACCTCGCCTCGCAACCCTGTTATTTGTGAACCATTGAAGTTGCAACTCCTTTGACAAATGTTGATACATTTTTATTTAGTTGTTGAAGCAAAAATTATTCAATTTTCCATTTTTCTTGCGGATGTTGAGCTTAAATTTAAATAATTATGCAGAACATAAGTGAGATTCCCGCAGCTCTGGTCCACCTATTCAATGTGGTGTGCTCCCCCCCCCCCCCCAGCCTGCCTTGTTCACTGTGACGTTGATGAATTCTGCAGATGAACATACCACAAGACTTGACTCTGTGCCAACACTTGGATATTTTGGTAATGTTGAAGTCTATTCCAAATGTATTCAAGTTCTGATGCTTGATACATTAACATGTTGTAATAACTTCAAGCTTTGGGGAACAGGAGTACATGCAAAGTATATTAATAGAGGTTTGCTAGGACATAATCTTAGTCGCAATATGGCAGAAATAGTTTTGATTGCTACATGAATTTAATCTTTATCTTTCAATGAAATATCTTTCCTCACTTCTCTGCTAGTTTTACAGAATGGTTTTCAGGAGAGTTATCACTCCCACTCTCCATCATTCTCAGACTACTTTTTTTGGCCTCGCATTTCGAGTTTTCTAATCTCGGTCTTTTCCATCCACTGGCTGTAATCTACTTAAGACTACACCAAACCCTGTGGTAGAGTACCCTGTGGTAGAGTAACCTGTGTTGAAAACTTGATCTAGACCTCTTTGCTTTCATCACAGGCCCGCAAAACAAGAGATTTGGTTAGGGTGAAGTGTCGAAATATGGGGTCTCTATATATAACCCCATGCTTTATATAAATAAACATAAAGGTGTGAAACGGACTTTGGGTGGATCGAGAAATAAACGGTTTACCGCCAAACAAAATACATCAGCATATTCTACAAGTATCACTTTATATACGCCCGTCGTCAAATTAGTAAATTTGTGCAATTTTTTACCTTTGCCGGGCGATTCAAAATCCAACGTAACTGTCCGTCCATCTAGGAACAGTTAGATTATGGCGTGCTTCGTTCTCAATTCTGATTGGTCAGTCATGACAGCTGATCAGTGCGTGACCTCTCTTGCTGAAGGCGTGTCGCTACTGACCAATCAGAATTGAGAACAAAGCCTGCCATAATCTAACTGTTCCTAGATGGACGGACAGTTACATTGGATTTTGAATCGCCCGGCAAAGGTAAAAAATTGCACAAATTTACTAATTTGACGACGGGCGTATATAAAGTGATACTTGTAGAATATGCTGATGTATTTTGTTTGGCGGTAAACCGTTTATTTCTCAATTCACCCAAAGTCCGTTTCACACCTTTATGTTTATTTCACCCTAATACCATAATGGGAAGGCCTGTTGGTCATCCTCCGAAATAAATTTTAAAAAAACCCGATGAAGTTGTTACAACAAAAAATATGGTAACTCTAAGACATTTCCAAAACTGATAGTACTATATATAGGTTTATCATTCACACAACATGCATATGATTTGCCATAAATACATGTATATTGGTTGGTTGGTTTGATTGGGCACTCCATCGTATACAATATACATGTACATTGCAAAGATCTATACAAAGTTTCCTTTTATACTTAAATGGACATGTCAAATCCGTCCACCACCAGTGATTCGGACAGTTGCACTGAAATTTTAGTTTTCAATTTCTCCTCTGTGGGACTTCTGGGACTGTCGTCGTGCACATTCCAGGTCATTTGATTTACCTGGGGTGTCGCTGTGCATTGCCCTGGTAATGAAAAAATTAAGGGTCTCAGCTCCTCAGACAGCTTGTCATAAGAGGTGACCAACTGAGGCACATGTCCATATTCACTCATTCACAGTTTACCATCTCCTTTTCAGTTTACTTTTTATACGCCCGCCCAAATGGCGGACGTATTATGTGATGGCGGTTTCCGTCCGTCTGTCCGTCTGTCCGGTTCTCGTGTCCGGTCTATATCTGGGACAGTTTCCTATCCACAGCTCCAATTTTTGGTGAGTGGATACCCTACGGGGAGCCGATGTGTCGCGTACCAAAATGAAGGTCGAGGTCACAGGTCAAAGGTCACTGGCCTAAAAAACAGGAAATCACTGAAGTGTTCGTGTCCGGTCTATATCTCTCAAGGTTTTCTATCCACAGTTGCAATTTTTTGTGAGTGGATACGCTAGGTGGAGATGATGTGTCACGTACCGAAATTGAGGTCGAGGTCAGAGGTCAAAGGTCACTTGCCAAAAATCAGGAAATCATTGATCGTTGACAGTTTTCTATCTACAGTTCTAATTTTTGGTGAGTGGATGCCCTAGGGGGGAACGATGTGTTGCATATTAAATGTAGGTCAGAGGTCAATGGTCAGTGGTTGAAAAATCAGGAAATCGTTGAAAATTTCTAATTTTTTGTGAGTGGATTCAATAGGCGGAAATGAAGTGATGCATACCAAAAATTAGGTCAAGGTCAAAGGTCACTGACCCCAAAATTAGGAAATTATTAAAAATAACATTTTTTGTGTCAGTAGATACATTAAGGAGACACAATGTGTCACATACCAAAATGTAGGTCAAGGTCAAAGGTCAAGGTCACTGTGACCCCAAAATCGTGAAAGTGTTAAAAATCATGATTTTTTGTGTCCATTGAGAAATTGAGGGGAGACGGTTTGTCATGTACCAAAATTTAGGCCAAGGTCAAAGGTCAAGGTCACTGTGACCCCAAAATCAGGAAATCATTGAAAATCATGATTTTTTGTGGGCATTGATAGATTGAGGGAAGAAGATGTGTTGTGTACCAAAATTGAGGTCAAGGTCAAAGGTCAAGGTCACTGTGACCCCAAAATCAGAAATCATTAAAAGTCACATTTACATATGCCTGTCGAAGACGAGGTCGTGTAATGCGATGTTGCGTTCTGTCCATTCATCCATTAACATTTGTCGTCCATGCGATAGCTCTAGTTTCAAGGTATGGATTGGTACCAAACTTTGAGTATACCTTACTCGCATGGCAAAGTGGAGCCATACATATGAGATCAATTTGTCAAAGGTCTGTCGCAGTCCCCCAGAACTGAATCCAGCTTAGCTGACTAAATGTGCTGGAATATTGTTGGAATATTCGAAGTTCTTTTCCCTGCATTTATATGGTATTGTCCTGTGGAGTTGTCTCCCATGTTTGAAACGCTTCATTTAGTTAAACTGTTGTGAAAATAAAAACCATACATTTACTAATTTAACGGGGAGAGGAGTCCTTTATGAACCTGTTTATTAACTCAAGAACAAAGGTTTACTTCATCACTTTCTTCTTCCTTCATGAAAAATTCTCTCGGCTGAAAGGAATCCATTTGCAGAAAAACTTCTATTTTCTTGTGTTTTGACTATTGTCGATTTCAGTGTGGGATATGTGAGCTCTCAGCTCTTGCTTCACGGTCAACTAGTTACCAATAGTTAAGCTCATTTTAGTTTATCATTCAATATAAGATGTGATATATGTTACATTCTCATAAGCAAAAAATTGTAGACCTTTCTCTGGATTGCTAGATCAATTGGAATCAAGGCTATTAAACAACCTTGAAATTTGAACCGATGTAATTCCAGATATACGGGCGTATATTGAAGCCCCTTGGGCTCTTGTTTTTGGTTTCCTCGGTCTTCAGTCATGCAGGAATTCACATGAGCAGCCAACAGCTGGCTTGGCAAACTGTCCATTCATATAGGAGGGCAAAATGTAGTGTGAAAAAACTGTCAGTCATACAAAGTTGATGTTGAAGTGCTAAAGTTTCTGAGAAAATAAACGCTTTTTTTATGAGTATACCTAATAACAGTTGCCGAGTATCCTATTTCACAAGTAACTGGGGGAAGGGATGGGAGTTGGATGGGACTGTTTTCCTGCATCGTAGATATTATGACCATTGTTTAGCAATCCAGTTTGAAGTAGAATGTGTATACATTGTACTTTCAACGTGGAATACAAGTTTTCCAATATCAGTCTTAAACAATAGATTGAATCAGTGATGCATGACCCGCTGTGAGCTTTGCCCATATTAATTTACCCAGAAATTTATGGGTAAAACTAACCATTATCCAAAATTGATCTTCGAAAATCTGGAATATAAATAAAGTATTGTAATCCCTCTAATAATTCAGTCAAATTTGGGAGTGATCAAATTTATTAGAACATAAAATTGACAAAACCGTTCAAAATCCTACATTATTTCTTTATTATTTCAATGATTTTAAAGGGTGATCAAATTTATTAGAACATAAAATTGACAAAACCATTCAAAATCCTACATTATTTCTTTATTATTTCAATGATTTTAAAGGGTGATCAAATTTATTAGAATATAAAATTGACAAAACCGTTCAAAATCCAACATTACATGTATTTCTTTATTATTTCGATGATTTTAAAGGGTGATCAAATTTATTAGAACAGCTGATTGAATTTTATCCCCAAAATTGAGGTGATTGAATTTTGATTGGCGAATTGAATTATTAGAGGGTTTACCATATATACTGTCCTTTTTGCTTGATATTTATTTCCATACTTAGAATGTATTTATATTGTTTTTCTGCTTCAGTTCAATTTTGTTGGGAGGATATTAGGGCCCCGAGGAATGACGGCAAAAGACTTAGAACATCATACGGGTTGTAAAGTCATGGTCCGAGGAAAGGGCTCCATGAGAGATAAAAAGAAGGTAAAACTTAGTGATTATCCGTCAATATTGCGAAGAAATGGATTGTTCTCAATATGAATAGCAAACTGCATGTATTACAAAAGATTAACTCTGCGGAACTTCTGGTATAAATGTCTGTGTGGTACATTTTGATTTCAGTCAATTCTTCAGCATGAAAGGATATTCTCAACTGTTGATAATTTGCATCGTTATAGTGAATCTGCATCATCAACTTAGCCTACTACTTGAAGAAATGACCATTATGCTTAGATTAATGGTAAATTGGGCAACTTTAAGTAAAACGTATGCCAGTTATTACTACACTTGTCCCTCATTATAACACTGATGTTGAGAGACAAAAGATTGACCGCACATAAGCGAGTCGCATTACAGCGAGTTTTC
>JAVTVY010037904.1:0-15979 GCA_036873755.1 Hanleya hanleyi | reverse complement strand
CAAACTTTTTGCGCTTTCTCCGGAACGACAAAAAATTGTCTGACACTCCCTGACACTTCATGACTTTATAGTTTATCATATTGGGGTTATTTTGAGCCTATTTACAGAACCCTCCGGGTAGAGAATCATGGATAAATTCAAGATGGCGGCAAAGTGAGGTACCAGAGAAATGATGTTTTCGTCATTTTTCTTCAAAATTTCTGCTTTTTCGCGATGAAAAGTTGGCAAAAACTATTTTATTTCACATCACATTAATATTTACTAATTTATCACGTAGTTTTTGCAGAGAAATTGCATAAATGAAAATTTCGAAAAATCTGCCCGAAAAATCGACCAAAAAATGTCGTTTTTGAATATTACGTTACTGTGACGTCATCAAATGGGCCACCTTGGATTTTTTTAACATTTTCTGGTAGAGCTTGACCCAAGGGTATAGTGTGGTAAGTTCCAACTCCTTGGCTCTAGGGGTAAGAAAAATAATTAGGGTGGGGGACGGGCGAAATGGCTCCTCTCCAGGCCTGGACAGGTTCCAGAAATCCCGGGCTAGATAGGATTAAGCATTGTGGGCATGTTAAATACATAACGCTTACAAGAGCGAATGATTCCATCCCACACGGACATTCTTGTTTCGCCCTCGACCGATAGAGTTTTCGTTCTTAATGGAGGGTTCATCTACAATTGGCTCGTTCTTGATGGATGGTTCTTCTTCTGCAACTGCAGTATCCACGACGTTTCTGTACAGAAGAATAAGAGAATGAATAGATAAGATATATCCTCACCGGATACAATAAATATAAATATATATATATATATTGTATGTATCTTTCCAATGTCCAATCCTAATCCTTTGTGTATAATATTCAACTATTAGATGACTATTTTATAAAGAATTTAATTTAAATACAGTCTAATTAATCTGCCAGCACGCCGATTTTAGCTATGAATTACAATTTTTCATTTTTCCCACACACAAAAATAGCCAAATCAGATGTGATACTCCGAAAAAAAGTCGAAAACTTAGGCGGATCCACAAATTATAAGCGTCTGGTCCGTCATTCATAATTCAGCCGTCGTCCATTAAAGAATATCCGCGACCATAATCCAAAGACCTATTCCATATTCCATATAACAGTATTAACATGTATTCCATATAATGTTATATCATGCAAATTACCAATAATTCAATAACGTTTAATTCAATAACCTTTGCGAGAGGGAATTTTTTAACCGGTTGATGTTGTTCTAAATGGAAAATCCAAATGCGATTTAGTGCCAGTGACCACACCACAGGATGAAGCCAAAATGGCGCTCATATGTGGAAGAGATATATTTCACGTCCCTGAAATGTTGCGAATGTCCAGTCTCACCTATCCAGCACCGGGGTGAAATTGATCTCTGGCCCAGTGGCTTCATGGGACCAGAAACGTTATAAAATTTGTATAACCCATTTTCCTTAAATAATTTTGTAATCTTTAAGGCCAGTGTGTATACTTGACTTCATGTTATTTTCATAATAAAGTATATCAAACAAGTGAGTCATTTTACCGTGTTCAGTCGCGAATTTCAAACACTCGAAAAAACTCGGCGATCGCAGGGTCCAGATGGATGCCTTTCTGTCCTATTTGAAAGAATATTCAACCTAAATTAGATATACCTCTTGGTGAAGTCCGATTAAATTAAGTTCGTATGGCCTAAACAGACTAATTTAGCAAGTAAATGAGACCGGATCGAAGAGACTATTTCGTAACCAGCTCATTACTTCATCACCACGCGCATCCCATGGCGACTTTATGCGTTCTATTTTAAAGACTTCGTTCCCGCCAAACACGAAAATAGCCGAACGTGAGATTGCTGTCGATGGTCTCTTTTTTTCGGCACAAGGTTTATTATTCTCAAAATCAACATACGACAGTTTATACCGCTATAAGATTACATTTTTAATTGATTAATTTACAAGTGCCAATAAAATACTCTGTTAATTGGTCCTCCCCGCAATTCACCTATTGCCTGGTCCATGGCGACAATCTCCTGGATCTAGCGATGGTTCGTCTGACAAATCCGTACCATGACAGAATATGGCTTTGGCATATAGCTACAAGACCAGTCGTAAATTTTAGGAGAGCCGAATAACATTCACGACCTCATGACCTCTCCGAATATACCCACATTTGGGCAAGTTAAAAGCCAGGCAATGTGTCGTATGTTTCACCCCCTTTAAACTCAGTTGTAAGTATCCGTGATTGTTTCCACTGGAGAGACGCCCACGTGTCATCTAATCGATAATCTCAGAAAAATAGTTCTACAGCGCATTTCTTCATAAACTCGGCTCGTCTGTGAACATGGCGAAGCACACTGCAATCCCGCCCTCTCATTGGCTGTTAGCTTAAACAGACTATTCGTGTAATAGCTGTAATAGCACATCTACGTGCATGGCTGGTACGGTGTATACAGAGGATAATATATTATGGGGGATGATACAAGTTGTATTTGGGGAGTATTTAAGAAATAATTGCTTGTTTACTGCGGTAAAACAAGTAGGATAGATTGCGATGCAATTTGCGATTGCGATTTCATTTCGATGTATCCCACTTGTTTTAGCACAGTAAGAAAGCAATTATTTCTGTTCTACTATATCGCAAACGGCAGATGTGTGGAGATTATTCGTGCAAAGGAATATATTCTCATGTAATAACAAGTTAGCACCCCTATACATGACATTCTCAACTTCTCGGGGATCTCCAGTGACAGATAGTCCCCTGCATGCCATGAGATCGAATATCACGAGTTCATGTGATTGCCGAATAGATCATGTGACTACCCTTCGTCCCAGCAAATATATCCCAGATGGTTTGTCTGATTTATAGCAAACTAAAGACGGCCTGACGTCTGAAAAGTGTTAATTCATGGCAATCCTGCATCCGGTATTTGTTCTGCCAAATATGGTTACACAAGTTCAAGTAGAACTCGTCAAAACAAAAAATCCTTTTCGAGATGGAGAATTTCCAGGTTAACTCAGAGCTCATTGTTCTTCGTGTTGTTCGGAGTGACGTTGGACAAGACCAACCTCAAGGAGGGGCGTCAGATAGAGTTGGCACCCAAGGGAGATATTCCGTTATAATTTGAGCAGCCGAATCGGATTACCTCCCGTCAACCCATTCAAATGCATGGGTCGTTCCAATGATACCAAATGACTCGTATCTTGCCCCCAGACTCACGAAGATCTGAGGACAAGCAATGAGTAGCCATCTTGCCATCAGCGAATGGCCGACATGTCTGGCCGAGAGACGTCACCGGTCCAGATCCGGACCGGTGACATCAGACGGCATGTGCACAAAAGTTATTTCATCGCAAGAGTTATACTGCGAAGTAGTTCTGGATGTTGTAAATCCCCCGACATACGGAGATATTATGGAGTTTCTTCAAACGTAAATAGATTTTGAAATCAGAGAAAACTTGATCCAGCAATCAGCCAGTCGCTGATGGCAAGATGGCTACTCATTACTTGCACTCAATTCTCCGGGAGTCTGGGGGCAAGGTACGAGTCTAGCCACTCCTGTCGACAGTTCCATCTGCAGTGGACCGACACACAATAGCGTTGATTTTCAGCTGGCGGATTCGAAAACAAAGTATGACATCACTTAGCCCCAGCTGGGACCTAATGATACTGATACTGTCATTAGGTCCCACGTACATCCTAGCCACCATCGTCGTGTAGAAGCCCGAATCGTATAAACAATGATTTAGTTGCTCCTTACCATGCATTTTCCGATAAAACGTATCATGAACTAGTCCGAATCGTCCGAACGGCCAACATCTGTTGTCTTTTTGAGTGGGTTTCGACGACTTTTGTACCAGTCCCCGCTTGAATATATGGTCAGCTCCGCCATGTTTGTTTTCACACTGGAGTGTCGACTGCGCAAATGGTGGCCTCAGTAAAAACCGGACTCAGGCCTTCAAACATCTGGACTACGAACCCAAGCTGATAGAAGAGCAAATTACACGTGCCAAACATGTACCCCGGGAGAATCTACTACGCTACCAACCCAAGACCAAACCAGACCGACTAGCACTTGTCGTCACTTACAGTCCCAGACTCCCTCCCCTGCAACGTATCATCAACGATCTCCATCCCATACTAGCTGAAGATGACAGCTTGAAAGAATCCATCCCCAAGAAGCCTATCCTTGCCTACAAACAGCCCCCCAACTTGAAGAAACAACTTGTTAGCAGCCAGCTACCTAATCCGGACGAACCACGTGGGACATTTCCTTGCAAAAAACCCAGATGTAAACTGTGCCCTCATATCAACTCCGACATCACCATTCAGGGTCCCAACAATGCCACATTTACCGTCAAAGGCTCCTTCAGCTGTACATCTACCAATGTTGTATATGCCATTACTTGCCCTCATTGCCCCTCAGCCGTGTACATTGGGCAGACCGGCCAGACACTCCGCCAACGGATGAATGGACACAAGTTTGACATCCGACATGACAACGACCACAAACCTATCGGAGACCATTTCAACCTACCAGGACATTCCATAGATGACTTTCGGGTGGCTGTGCTCCGCAAAAAAGACTTCAAAAAGGCCCTGGATAGAGAGATTGCTGAACAAACGGTCATTCAGAACTTTAATTGTATAGTATTAGGACTCAACAGAGATCATGGTTTCATGTCCCATTACAGAGATTAATTGATTTGTTATACTGTCTGTTTGTTATTATTACTACATTACCGGTTCTATATTATATTTAGGGATTAAGTGCTTCACACATTCTCATCTTTAATCATTACTTAATGCTGTAGTTGCTGGTTAATTAATAGTATTGTTATTTGTGCTATTGTATTTACTTTCATTGTGCCACTTAGCCATGCTAGCTAATCCTATTATTATCTATGTACTTATCTGCTGACACTGTTCACTCTAGACCTCTGTTTTTCCCTATATATAGCCCTGTAACTTAGTCCACTTCACTGCATCTGAGGAAGTAGGCTTGTGTCTACGAAAGCTCATGTTGAAATAAACTAGTTAGTCTCAAAGGTGCTACCTTTTGTTTATTTGTCTACTACAAAGACTAACACGGCTACCCCAAATCATTCTGAATGAAATGAGAAATTCCCTTAGCTCGGCAAGATTTAGATGTAGCAAATATGCTTCATATTGTCTTGCTATTTAAAGGGTCAACATAAATACAGCATAAAAATGAATAGTTCGGCAACGGTAAGCTGTGAATCACTAGCTAAGGTTATCACCATACAATTAATTTCGTCTGAGAAAGAAAATCATATTGAAAAAGAATAACTTTACCTAGATGGGAATTTTTTCATAGACGACGGATCCACGTCGGACATAGTGAGATTTTGTGCCGTGATACAGTTGAACAATATCCCCAGCACCAGTGCCAAACCGCATGTCGAACACTGGAATACAAAAAGGTTAATGGATAATCCGCCCTATCCACATTGATCCTTAGACAATGCTGTCTTACCCCAGCGGTGGCGACAAGTGCACAGAACGTGGGCCACCCCGTGAGCCCCGGTTAGTTCTCATGATCTCTCCCCTATGTTTGGTTTAAATAGTTTATTTGACGACAGGAGCGCAATAAGCCGAACTTATTAGTGCGTCTCCCAGTAAATGTACATAGTGACAAATGCATAATATAGACTTATACACATACGAAAGTCAAAGGGAATCAGATAAGATAAATGAATGAACAAAATACAGTTCAAAAGAAATAAAACTCAAATATCAAAGAGTCAGAGAGCCCGGGATGTCCAAAAAAAGTAATATCGAGTGATCACAAAAGAGTAATCGATGGTCACGAATAAATTGCCAGTTATTATGGCCATTTAATGATTGATTTGCGAAAACGGGGATGCAATAGCAGGATTTAGAAACGTTTAGATTCAGTTACAAATTTACCTAGTGCCTTTTGTATTCGTATATTAGCGTGAATATCTTTATTGGGATCCCCAAATAATAAAATCGATGCTTTCGGGATCGCCTGAGAGATGTAAATATCTACAAGGTCGGCGAGAAGAAGTGTTCTTTGGGCATTGAATGAGGGACAATGGAAAATAAAATGGTCAACGGTCTCGTTAGAGTGTCCACAGTTACACCTGGAGGTATCTGATAAAAAGTTATCAAATAAGTGTCCCTTTAGGTTACTGCATCCGTTTCTCAGGCGACATAGAAAAATATTTTCTTTTCTAGGGCACACATAGTACCACGGCGGCGGGATAAATATTTGTGTCATGTTCTGTAATTTTCGTTTAAAGACAGATAGATTGTTGGAATTAGATACAATTACAGGAAGTGTGTTCCATTCGCGGACTGTTGCAGGGAAAAAGGAACCTCGAAATAATTCAGTACGGCACCTAAATGGAGTAATATGATTCGCGTTGCGAATATTGTAAGGATTGCGAACGTGACTTATGATTGGAAGATGCTCCTGCAATGTGCTAGGCGCCGTTCCGTTAACAATCTGATAAAACATATTAAGTCTGTGAACTTGGCGTCTCCTAGAGAGCTTCTCAAATCCAGCTTATGTTTATATCATGGAGCGGGGTTTTCAACTATTGATAACTGGTGTAAATATGATAATGTGGATTAAATATTCCTACTATTCCAAAAAGAACCAATAAGCTTACATTTTTGATAATTCTGCAAATTTATGCAAATACAGGTCCAAAATTTACCAATTGTGTCGGTGCACCACCCGCTGCCATCGAGGCCAGATAGCATTGTCCAGGGATTAACTTCAATTAAAATGCAAATGCTATATATATATATATTCACTTAAGCACTACATGCTTCTATTATGAAGCGAGGATGTTGATCTGTTCATCCCGTAAACAATTAGCTTTATATATAAACTTTGCCAATTTGCATATCAATCCTTTTGTTTTTGACCATCATTAATTCTACAAACTTAAATACACGTGGTTTTCTCCAACAGTAAGGCTTAATATGAGTTTTTCTCAAATCATTATATAATGGGCATATAAACAGAAAATGATACTCGTCTTCAACATCTCCTTTTGTGCACATATTACAAGTCCTATCTTTTCTCTCGATTCTACCACCATACCTGCCCGTCTCTATATTTAAATGATGAGACGACGACCTAAAACAACTCATAGCTTTTCTATGTTTCATATTAGTTAAATACTCTTCTATTGCAAACTGCTGCGTAAATGCTTTATAGTAAAAATACTTCCTAGATTCTTCAATGGATTCCATCCAGCCCGTGATGTAAGTATCTTCAAATCTTTGCTGGAACATTTTCAAAAACATTATCTCGTGACATGAATCCGGATAAAGCCAGATATGTTGAAAACCATATTCACATAAAGTCCGCCGCACAAGAGTTACCCAGTTGATATAATTTTCTTGATCCTTATGCAAAATATCCTCATACACGGCTTTTAATATTGCCTTATTCGTCTTTCTAACTTTAAACCAGTATTTAATAATTTTAACTAATCTTCTCAGTCTTAACGGATATCTCCCTAATTCGCCAAAAGATACTAGATTTCCTGTCGACTGTTTGACACATAAACTTTGTTTAGAAAATCAGCGGTGAACCTTCTCCACAGATTCAACACTATGGAATCCCAAAATTTCTGAACAATAATCAAGTATAGGTTTCACACAGGTATCAAATAGTTGGCAAATTACATCTACTCTCAACAAAAACGGTTTCATATGTGACATAAATTCCGCCAACGTTCTAGAGCCTTTATCCGCTAATGTCTTCTGAGCACTTGGAAACTTACCGCTATACGAGAGAACTAGTCCCAAATAATTAAACTTTCCCACGACTTCAATCTTACTATTATCATAAAACCAGATATCAGTTTTCTTAAAAAAACCCACGTCGAATTTTAGTTTTCTCTACGTTAACACTAAGTTTCCAGATGTTACAATAAACCTTAACTTGGTCCAATTGCCGTTGCAAACCCACTGCACTCTCGGAGATCAGAACAAGATCGTCAGCATAAAGTAACAAAAATATAGACATTTCTTGAAGATTAACCCCAGTATCACCAGTATCATGTAAATTAATTGCAAGGTCGTCAATAAAATGACAGAATAACAATGGCGATAATACTTCACGTTGCCTTAATCCGAGTTAATCAAAACTTTCCGTCAATTTACCTAGATGCAAAACTCTGGACTCGACGACAGAATACATTGACTTTAGTACTGTGAGTAATTTGCCATAGTATAAAAGTACTATGACGTAACATCTAATAAGGGACTTCTATGTCAGTGACACTTCTCCTTTAAACTCCATATTACCGCGTACACAAGCTCCATATACCGTATACAAGCTCCATATACCGTATACAAGCTCCACATACCGAAAAACAAGCTCCATATTACCGCTCCAAGTACCGCATATACGTATAACAGAATGTCTACTTACCGGATTCATGATGTCACTAACCGTTCTTCTTCCACACAGACACAGTGTATATATTGATGAAGACACCTGATATCTGACTATAACCAGGTCTTATATGTACAGCAATAAGGAAATGTTCTAAGAAATATTGAATGACGTTCTCTACAACTGGTCGGGCAATCCGACCATTCGCGCTAGAGAAAATATAGGTTTAATTTACTTTATTCGTTTTGCAAATCCAAAAACAGCTCTGCAGTTTAAGAGAATTAAGCTTTTAACGCAAAAAATATATTAAATTCTGAAACAATGAAGGAAATACGCCTTCATAAATTCATTTATACGAACTGTTATTGATGTGTTGTATATTCCGGATATATTGCTCGCAGGGATAGATTTTCAAATAGTTGAAGCTACCATATTGCACGTTCACACTAGAATTTGATCATTCGCATTTCTACTGTTCTCAGGATTTTAACATATAGATATAGAAAATATATGTGCGAATATAATTAGCTAACATTGTCCATACTTCATACAATGGGCATGTCATCAAAATTATATAGGCCTAAATATTGCGTGTTTGGAGTAGTATTCAATTTTCTGACGGTATAAGTACATAAGGAAATATTTAAAACTGTATAACATACTCGAGCTTTCATCTTTTTTGTTGTTTCACTAATGATTATTTCTTTCGGTCGCGTGTCAAAGCATCGCAGAACTGAAAAGCTTTTAGTGTTTTCTTAAACTCAGCACAACATCACTTCACCAACAAACAGGCTGTCGTGTTTTCGCAAGTAATGGTATTTAAGCGAATTGTACCTTTAAGTCGGTATCTACAAACAATAAAAATTGTATTGCCTTAAATAATGTATTCAAACTACTGGGGAAAATACGATTATCTCATTGTAACATGAGGAAGTTAGATAAATCGAAAACTATTAAAATCAAAGGAAATGTATCCGCTTGTGATCTTTTTTTGCATCACTATGAAGATTCACCTGCCAACTAATTACATCATTCGTCAGGCTTCGTTGCATACTTATGACATAGTTTAAGCAGATAACACCGTCATGGACTTATGTTCGTAACGAACTGCGATACCGGAACAGATCATCCGTGAGACAAGAAAAAGAATGACAACAACGATATCGTGTTGATTTTCTTCATGGTATTTATATGAACAATCACAATCAAAGCGCGACCAATCTAATTAAGATTAAATCTTATCTGCTCCCTCATTTGGATATGTCGCTTGCAGCATCTAGCAGGCTTGCAGTAATTCGAGCGTCAAACAATACTGAGAACGCTGCATAGTGCTTTGAAAAGAGCATTGATGGTAGAGATCTTTTGGTTGGCTCAGCCGAAACAGGCACCGCCCTGTTGGAGTTTCTGTTCATGTTGCCGCGGTCCCAACATTGTGGCACCATAGCGCGGGGTAGATATATGGACTGGTCTTTGGTGTAAACACTAGGGTGAACGGAGACGGTTACCCTATCTCCCCTCACAGACTGCAAGTGGATTAATCCAGATTCGACAATGATGGCATATGCTATTACATATTCATGGTATGGGCGCCCAGAAGACCAAAATGCAATTGGAATAAGTAAAATCCTATATAGCGACATGTACGATTGGAGAGCCTTGGTATATGATATTAATTTATTAAGATTGTAGCGCGACTCGAGTAATATGCCTCCTCGTATTTTGGTTTTAATATGATCATGTTCTTCACACACGGGTAATCAATAATATCAAAGACTGTGTTAATAAAAATACATTAATCACTCTGTACTATACATTATTTTACGCACTCGTTACATATAATATGGGCGAATACCTTTCCTACTCACACTGCTCCACTTACTGTTCTACAAAAGCGACTGGTTCGTATTATTTGCAAAAAACTAAATACGCACATACTGAACCATTATTCATCCAACTAAACATGTTAACTTTCAATAAAATCAACGACTATGTAATCATAAATTTAATCCACAAAGCTATACACCAACCATTTTCTTTACCAAATCGCTTCCGAACTTACTTTATCAGACTGCAAAACATTCATCAATACCAAACACGACAGAAGCACCTCAATCTTTATCGACCGTTCTACAGTTCTCAACTATCATTTTATACTGTACTTATATCAAAGGATCGCGAATATGGAACCAACTTAACACAGAACTCAAGTCAATTACTTCCAGATCATTGTGTGGAACTTCAATACTGTTATATGGAAATGGAATAGGTCTTTGGATTATGGACGCGGATATTCTCTAATGGACGACGGCTGGATTATGAATGACGGACTAGACGCTTGTAATTCATAAAAAGATTAAAATACCACCTAATAACTTACGACATTCAAAACTACAAAGTAAAATGACCATTCAATAGCCTACCATAAAGAATTATATCATGACATTAAGTCTCATATATATTCGTGTGTGCGGGTGAGGGTGTGTACATGTGTGTGTTTGTGTGTGTGTATAATCATATATATCATTGTACCATAGCTATCATATATTTTATTATCTCCTGATGCGACACTTGAAAAAATATATATATATATTACTAATGTTGTGTTTTATGTTCCCCAAGTACACATATTTACCTATCCTTTCCTTTGTATATACGTTCAAAACAAATATAATTAATCTCTCTGAGCTCATATAATTCAACATTATATTGTTATTAAAAATATCTATATACTTAAATTTCTTACACTAAATTATTACGGGATAGAACAAGCCCATCTGGGTTTTATTCTCGTCATTATCACACCAACCATTACGTATATATATTGTATTATCTGAACCATTATTTTACCATTGTTGTATTTATTGTTATGTTGGTATATGGTGAATAAATATCAATCAATCAATCACAAGCCGAAATATGGACGGAGAAGTCGGCTTGTATGTGAAGATCATGACCACGGACGTGGTAATTTTCCACCGACAAAGTCTGGCAACTCTATATTCCCTCTAATTTCGCATTGTCACATCATGGCTGACCATGATTGGATCATGCATGATTGGTGCTCAGGCGAAATGTCGAGACGTTTTACAAACTTCGCGAAGAGAAAGTTTGAAATGTTTTGAAGAAAATGTCGTTTGTTTGACAAAGGTAATAAATAAGTTACCTTTCTCTGTGCTTGTTGGGGGGGATTTATCAGTCTTGCCAGCGAAAAGATCGTATAAAAGCTTGTTCGTTGCGCTCAATCGTTTTTATACGATCTTTTGGCTGGTGCGCCTTATAAATCCCCTAACAAGCACAGAGACCAGTAACATTTACAGTTCTGTCGGCATATTAAAAGAGCTCCTATGTTTAGATGGGTAAATGGCCCCAGAACAAGTGCGGTGGAAGTGCCAAAAATAAAATATCACATATACATGAAATTGTTCAGTTGGCATGAAGTACAATATTATATTGTATACTTGGAAACGTTTCAAGGCACTAAGTATCATCATTCTCGAATAACAGGGCCGTAAAGTAGTGCATTCGTGCAAAATCGCCAATTTTGAGGCGAAAACACCTCATATTTCTTTCTATAAACATATGAAGATAAACGATAACCAGAACCAGCTTGATACCGCATACTCGCTGTTCCAATACGTAGTCGTAGACCAAATCTGGTTCTGGTTATCGTTTATCTTCATGTGTTTATAGAGAACAATAAGAATTGTTTTCACCTCAGAATTAACTACTTCGCACGAATGCACTACTTCACGGCAATGTTATGTAAAGGAGAAAGGCCGAGTAACTGTACATTCGTGAAAAAGAATCGACAAGGCGCGAAGCGCCGAGTCGATTCTTTTTCACGAATGTACAGTTACGAGGTTTTTCTCCGACTTAAACGTTAGTCCGACGATAATGTATTTACTTCTTCGTCTTACACGAAGAATGAAATGAGCTATGCCAAACCGAACAAATTGCCATGATATAGGCCCAGGTAATTACATGTGTGGAACCATTCGAACAAGAACTGCAAAGGGCCAAGTACGCACACTTGGCCCGATTGACGGCGTCCTACATGATGGACAGTCCATCACATGGGAAGGAATTTACGCATACGCCTACCTGGGCTGCTGTTTATCTATTCAACACAGAAAAATCGTTCCCCGATGTCAATGGCGATAAAAATCTTATACAATGGCCGTATTGTGTAACACATCATGGTTGTTTCAGGACAAACAACACATTTGCACACGAAACAAAACTTCCACAACCCGTTTGACTGGTCCGAAACTCTCACGTTATCGTTACAAAGATTTGTAACCAAAAAAATATATGTAATTGATATATACGTATCACAATCTACAATACGTGAAACGCATATGAAGCAAAACATGCAGACATACAAATTACATATCCATATGTCGATACGCATGATCTCATACCAGGCCCATAATTAACGGAATATCTGACAGGAATTCACCTTTACCGGTACACATTTCACTTGTATCCACACATATACGTACGGCAGAAAATTAATGTGTTACGATGTATAGACGCGTCATATTTTGACTGCTTAGTCTGCAATCAACGCCTAGCAGGCGACAACCACAGATTAGACCTGTATTTGAGGCAGTCGGTCTTCTAATGTATGTATATCAGAAGGCATGTAGTGTAACGTACGGTGGCTTGTTAGGGCCATGCATTGATTTTTGCAATTATCTGCCTTTTACTAGTTTTCAAGATTTCACTTTCGCGTTTTCTGTAATTTCTTGCCATTGACATCGATTCATTTCCGAGATATTAAGTTGTTTTCTCGTTTTAACAATCTCTTCTATCCATTTTCATGCGACTGCAAAAATCGAACAACCCATGTGAAAACACTAAAAATTAGCAAAACATCGAAAAAGTATTTCAACCGCGGTTGAAACTATTTCAACCGCGGTGGAAACTATTTCAACCGCGGTGGAAAGTATTTCAACCGCGGTTGAAACTATTTCAACCGCGGTGGAAAGTATTTCAACCGCGGTTGAAACTATTTCAACCGCGGTTGAAAGTATTTCAACCGCGGTGAAAAGTATTTCAACCGCGGTGGAAAGTATTTCAACCGCGGTGGAAAGTATTTCAACCGCGGTGGAAAATACTTTCCACCGCGGTTGAAAGTATTTCAACCGCGGAGTCAGTTTCACCGCAGTTGAAATACTTTCAACCGCGGTTGAAGTAGTTTCCACCGCGGTTGAAATACTTTCAACCGCGGTTGAAATAGTTTCCACCGCGGTTACTTTCAACCGCGGTTGAAATACTTTCAACCGCGGTGGAAATAGTTTCAACCGCGGTGGAAATAGTTTCAACCGCGGTGGAAATAGTTTCAACCGCGGTTGAAATACTTTCAACCGCGGTTGAAATACTTTCCACCGCGGTTGAAATACTTTCCACCGCGGTTGAAATACTTTCAACCGCGGTTGAAATAGTTTCCACCGCGGTTGAAATACTTTCAACCGCGGTTGAAATACTTTCAACCGCGGTTGAAATAGTTTCAACCGCGGTTGAAATAGTTTCCACCGCGGTTGAAATACTTTCCACCGCGGTTGAAATACTTTCAACCGCGGTGAAAATTACACGGCAGTTTCTGTTTTTTTTTGTTGCTATTTCTGATGTTTCAAGCTATTTTCGAGGTTTTCGCTAATTTCCAGTGTTTCCATGTGGTCGTTTGAATTGTTCTTGTCTCTTGAAAATGAATTTCCAGCGTTTCCGTGTGGAAATGATTGCAGTACGTTGCAGTTTCTTGAGAATAAATAAAAAGATCAGGGATAAATTTTGAAAAATCGAAAATGAATCTAAGATGATGACAAGAAAAGAGAGAAAATGCGAAAGTGAAATCTTGAAAATTAGAGAAAGGCAGTAAATTCGAAAGATCAATGCATGGCCCTAACAAGCCACCGTAGTAACGCTCACAACAAGAAATCGCGGCCGAATTTAGAGAAACTACAGCCCGCGACTGGACGACTCTTTCGATACCCGTATTCCACATGTCACAATAAACGTTAACATAAATAGAACACTTTTCGGAGTTAAAGGTTTATGCCATTCCTAGATGTATATGCAATTTGCACATTTATTACATTGTATTCGGCATGGTATCTTTCTGGGTTGTGGTTTTTTTTTGCTCGTCTACTTTGTTTTCCTACAGAACATTACTTAATTCCACCTGTTAGTTCCGGCTGAATTGAATAAGTCCAATTCGCTTGTTGCAGTGCTGTTTGGGTTGGTCATTTGTACATTTCAGGAGACCGACATCGAGTAATCTATTGTCCCATTTACTAGTCGTCCGTGTCTTCTTACATGCGTTACCTGACGGACGTGTTTCTCTCCAGAAAAAGAATGTACACTTGCTGTACATTCGTGAAAAAGAATGTACACTTGCTGTATATTCGTGAAAAATAATGTACACCTTTAACAATAGTGTGACGTCACAACTAGCGTTTAATCGAGAATCAGGAGACTCAGTGCCTTGACATTTTTCTGAGTCACTATTAGTATATAACAACCCGCACAGGCCTTATTTTCCAGGAAGGTAACTCTTGATGCCCTTTTTTCCAGGTTAAAGTATAGGGGGCCCCACATCGTCTTTCACCTCTGTGGCGCTGTGGCGCCAGGGGGCGCCACCAGCTCAAGGTCACGTGGAGGTCAAAAGTAGTTCCGGCAACCTTTAACCTTTGTATTCCTCCGCGGTCTGGTGGTGATGCCGTCACTTCCGCGGACAGAAAGTAGTCCCATGTCAACCAAGTGACTTCCAATGTTAATGTATACTGGGAATGCCTAAAAAAGAGTATGGGAATAGACGTTTCGTGACCGGGGTGGGTCCCTAGTGGACCGAATGGGTCGAGTGAGGTGTCAAAGTGAAGCGCTCCTCGAGGGCCATTCAGTCATGGGTGGGTGCATGTAAAATTAGGATTTTTTTCCGAAAATATAAAAAGCGAAACACGGACTTTACCCCTAAAATAGGGAAAACCCCTATCAACTCTAGCCAAAAGGGCTAATATCGGTCCCCGGGCTTATCGGGGTATGCCTATCAAGTCAATGGGGTGGGTGCATGTAAAATTAGGATTTTTTTCCGAAAATATAAAAAGCGAAACACGGACTTTAGCCCTACAATAGGGGTCTGTATTATATAATATAAGGGAAAATGCCTGTATGGGGTATGGAGATGGTCAAATTTTTTCGTTTGCTTTACTATGGGTTGTGGGGTCTCGTTTTTCTGGTCTCGCCGAGAAAAACACAATGTAAGGGGTCCCGGAGCGAATCGGTGAAATTGTTGGGAAAAGTCACCGAGGTGTGTATATAGGCTCATACTGGCTATATGGGGGGAGGGGTGGTCAATTTTTTTATGTGGGTGTTACTATGGGTTGTGGGGTCTCGTTTTTCTCGTCTCGCCAAGAAAAACACAATGGGAGGGGTCCCGGAGCGAATCGGTGAAATTTTTGGGAAAAGTCACCGAGGTCTGTATATAGGCTCATACTGGCTATATGGGGCGAGGGGTGGCCAATTTTTTTTGTGGGTGTTACTATGGGTTGTGGGATCTCGTTTTTCTCGTCTCGCCGAGA
>JAVTVY010037903.1:0-16519 GCA_036873755.1 Hanleya hanleyi | reverse complement strand
AGCTCCAGGTATGCAAACTGATTCAAAATTGCACACAGTCAGGCTAAAAATGGGCTCTCCTAATCACTCGTTTACATAATTTCCAAGGTACAGTAACATGTTTGGGAACAAAAATTGAAGCATTATGTTGTATCAGTTAAATGTGTGGACACAAATATGGTTCATGCAAAAGTTTTAGAATAAATCATATGATGTACATGTAGAATAGAATGATTTAATAGCAAAATTTAAGAAAAATGTTGTCCTTCATTCAATGAGAACCATGAATGGACCAGGCTTTTTTGTATCAGGGAACCTTCAAAATTCACAACAAAACATGCAACCAAGGGTTCCCGATGGGCATAGATAACAGTGCAAAAGCTAAGCCATCAATAAATTAAAAATTTAAAAAAAATTAAAAATCATGAAATTATCACAGCCATCTGAAAATCTAATCATTTCATCTGTCAACATTCAGGAAGCTCTCACCAAAGTTTGGTCAGACCCGACTTGATAGATCTGCAGATATTCAGCGGACAAGAACATGTTGATGGGCATAGATAACAGTGCAGAAGCTAAGCCATCAATAAATAATAATTTTTTTTTTTAAATCATGACATCATCATAGCCATCTGAAAATCTAATCATTTCATCTGTCAACATTCAGGAAGCTCTCACCAAAGTTTGGTCAGACCCGACTTCATATATAGATCTGCAGATATTCAGCGGACAAGAACATGTTGATGGGCATAGATAACAGTGCAAAAGCTACGCCATCAATAAATAATAAAAAAAATAATTAAAAATCATGACATCATCACAGCCATCTGAAAATCTAATCATTTCATCTGTCAACATTCAGGAAGCTCTCACCAAAGTTTGGTCAGGCCCGACTTCATAGATCTGCAAATATTTAGCGGACAAGAAAATGTTGACGGACGGACAGACGGACGGACGCTGGGACGGACGGACGCTAGGACGGACGGACGCTAGGACGGACGGACGTACGTACATGGCAACGACAAGACCCCACAGCCCTATGGGCTGAGGGGTAATATATATCGAAATGAAAACTGACACACAGTGAGTAAAACATCTCTCCTCTCCAAGTAGCAGCAATGAATATTAACCGAACAGTACTACTCTAAAATACCCTTTAAGATGAAATGCAAAGGGAAGTTTCAATATTTAATGAAACATGTGTTAATATTCAATTAAAACGCTAGAGAATAATGCATCCACAGGAACACATATGCCCCACCCTGTGCAGTTTGACCTCAGCCTATTTCATGGCTATCTGCACGACGTCAGATGATAATGTCATGCTTCCTCAGAATCATCTCCATTCCAGTGACATGGGGCATGATTTGATCTAGTGCAGCTGGTGATGTCATGAACATGTGTCATGCATATACATGTAGGTGGTATTGAACTCAGATGATTTCCTGACAACAGCACCAAAATCAAGGGACACCAGCGATGCTTTTTTCCAGGATTATCATTGTTTACAGATTTTTCATTCTACTCTATCATGAGGCTTGATTTTTTTTCTTTCATCAGACTAATTGGTCTTTCAGTTTTACCATACATTCAAACAAAATATGGTTGACAACTGCAAAATTACAACCTTTGCATTTCACCTTCAAATGGATAAAAGAATCCTGGTTGCAATGTCCTGTGATGCACAGGGACAAGCTGGAAATATTTTTTGCTTAAGAGGCATAACCAATATATCCAATACAGGTTTTCTGTTAATGTAAGGTACTGAATCTAAAAATAAACAGTGTATCGGGTTTCTATTTCCAGGGTGCCCAGCTTTTCATGGAAACAAAATTCCCTGATTAATTTCCCAAATTCCCTGAGAAATATTTCCTCCATGACAGGGTCGTAGCAATTAGAACACTAAGAATTCATAGTCCCATTGCATGCAGTTATGAAAGAATTAGTCCTGATAAGAGTTCAAGCTATGCTAGATAAGCCCTTAATGAGGTGATAAGAAGGAAAATGTGCAAACCCGGCGTGCACAAAAAAGCCAACAAAGCTGGCCACTTGTGACTCCTCTCTTGCTACTTAATTTCCTTGAGTTTTCCCTGATGTTGGGTATTTTTCTCAAATTCCCTGACTGACTGGGAACCCTGATTTTGTAAATTCGGAAATTTATTGGTCATTCACCACATAAGAATGATAAGAATTAAATGTCATCATAGGTGAGGTCTTGTTTAACATAGCAGGACTAATACAGGGAATACCGACTGACCAGACTAAAGTGTCAGTTTTGGTAGTGTGTCAGTTTTCTTTGATTCTCATAGTAGTGAGAAGAAAAGGTGGCCTGAGCTTTTGGTCAGTTTTGATGGGATTCCATTCTTTCGAGAGGTTGATA
Organism: Hanleya hanleyi; assembly: GCA_036873755.1. NCBI lineage: Eukaryota > Metazoa > Mollusca > Polyplacophora > Lepidopleurida > Hanleyidae > Hanleya > Hanleya hanleyi. Next base: position 14,160 of record JAVTVY010037903.1, on the reverse strand, counting down.
TTCACAGGTTTCACTGTATACCTAATTTGGAAAATCTGCCGTCTGTCTATTTTACTGATGAAGACACAAAATCGAATAAATGAAGGGATGGAGAGCTGGATTGTTTATATAATCATGTATCCCCTCCGTTCAGCTGTCAGACAGTAGACCATGATGTTCATGCATAATAAAGGGTTGAGTGTGACTGACCTTTCTTTTCTGTGTTTTCACGGACTTCCCGTGGAGGTCCACCAGACATGGGTGGCCAGGCTCTTAATGTCCCATCATCTTTTTGCTGGCCTGACTCTACAGCTTCTACCTCTACAACAGTCATATATATACACATACATGTATATAAGATTACAATAATCAAATATATATCGCAATAGTCATGTATATAATATTACAATAGTTATAAGTAAACAGATTCTTTCTTATTGGCTTGATTGTACAGTCTGCTTTTTATCCATCTGTTGCATATGCCTGTCAATATGGTCAGATGGTTTCTACTTTCTTTCAGATGCACACATTATTCTCATGGACACGACCCATTTTCTTTGATATCTAACAATGCAGAACACAAGAACTGGATAGGACAGTTATGTGTCAAATATCAGTAACCTGTGTAAATCACAGAACATTAACTAGCTACTAGTTTGTTTGAAGTCAGTCATAGTTGTAGAAGCCATGAAACACGATTATTAATAAAATTGAGAAACAGGCTTCATTCCCACACAAACATCAACAAATATTTAAGAACAATTTCAGAGCTGTAGGAACCTTTTATTTCCTCCTGGATGGGTTGCTGGACGATGGGTTTGGGGACCTCCCATGGAATCTCCTCATGTAACAATGGGATGACTTCATGGCGGACCAACATCTCATCAATACTCTGTTTCACTCTTGTCCCCCCGGTTTGAAAGATTGACGTCAACTCTGCCAGAAATCCTCTGTAACCATGGTAACAGATCAAATGGAGTTTTATAGACAATGACAGTGCAGGACAGGATATCTTTCCATTTTAAAATATATGATTGGTCAATTCAAATTCTCAAATGGAAATCTTGTATATTCATTGGCGAAGAAATTTCAGCCAATCACAGTGTTCCTGTTCATTAAACAGTACTGATGGAGGCCTACTGTACAAAGCATAGTACAAATAGATGGCCAAGTTTATCAGAAGCATAAATGTACCATATATATATCATATGTATTGTATCAAAAGAAGGTGTATTAGTGTGTTAACCTTGAACGGCTGAAGTTCTGTATTGAATATCCAGAAAAAATGGTATTGGGGAGCCAAATGCCAGGTTTTTCCCAGACTCATAACTCACAGAAATGAATTTCGTTGGAGACTGAGTTCCAGTCCAGATCAAATAAATATGGTAAGTTTTCCCCATCTATCAGACATATTTTCGATGATCAAGCAGACCTATCACTCCACACAGTCAGATACTGACACCAAGCGAATAGGTAGATATTACATAGAAAACTTTAATGCATCAGCGAGCCATAACATTACCTCAATCAGTTTTAACAAAGGAAAGCTAAAGTCCAATGCATCAAGATCGTGGGCGAGCTCGCTCCAACTCATCGGTGAAGTTATAGATGACCACATCATCGGCACACGTTACCATAGAAATCATGATATCTATAGGCCTGATTCGTGTATTTCTGTCGCATTATATGCATTTCGGTATAGCGGGATATCAATGGGCAGTTGCGTGGCGTGTATCTCTGTACTATATTGAGTTCTCACCGTAAATCTTTTGCACACTGTGCATCCCCCTCGCAGAAGCATTTTGATATTTCTCGCCCGACGTCGCTGTAACAGTTAAGGTGATCTTTTTGAAAGAAGAAGGTGTTCCCGTCATAGTCATAGATACAGTTCTCATTTTTACGTACAATGGTGTCAAGGTCATGTTTTAGAGAATACACCACTTCAAGTTTGGCAACCTGAAACAAAAGTGAGGTAAACTTTATTACTTATGTTAAAAATAATCTTCAAAGGAATAAATGTCAACCGAAAAATTACATGCTTTCTCTCTGCTATGGCAATATCTACAAGAGATTGTGAAGTTAGATAATGTACAATGAAGGAGAGAGGTGTCAGACACAAAGCACATATATTTGACCGATGGACTGTTTCCTAACTCTTTAACATCGGATATATGATGGAAAATTATGTGAGTGGGGCAGCCAAAAGTGAAACTTATATGCTTGGTGGGGGTCAGGAAAAAGTGCTTTCTGTTCCCCATATGTAAACTTGATGACATGTGATTGCTCGACCGATTAACAGTATTATAACAGGCTCACTAAGCTAGGTGGTTTAATTGTGGACCCATGGACATGTCAGAAGTTTAAATAAAAACAAACTGCTAATGACAGGTTGATTTGAGAACCGCAATCATTACAAAATCCAACATGATCAATTCTCAAGAAACAAACATGGTTATTGTAATAAGACTTTACTGTATACAGTGCAACATCAGTAATATTACATGAACTCAACTGACTGAAGCTGTTGAACTGACCTGTGTGAACAACATGTTCTGTAGAGTGTTCGCCATGTTGTTCTCTACCAAATTCCTGTACACTTCCTCCTCATAGTGTGTAAACAGGTACTGCTGGATGTACGGGACTACTTTATGCATGTACATCTTCAGTTCTGGACAAGGCAGGGAGAACTCTGTCACGTCAGTGGCCGTCACACTCTTACTGAGTGTCTCGATGGCACAGGCGTCAAGAAGCACCTGGATAGCCTCCATATTCTGATGATGATGGCCTCCTGATTAAAAACCAATTCAGAAGAAAATTATTTATTTTGAAGGAAAAGTTATAAAAATATCCTGAGTGTTAGGAAGTATCGGGTATATCAAAAGTGTTAGAAAATATGGCCCTTCCCAGAAAAAGTTACTCTAATTCTTTAGATACAGTCATCAAGTGTAGGTCATCAACATGGTTGCCAAGGCAAAGAACCATGTACCAACAAATCCAGCTTTAATTGATAGCAATGAACCAACAAAGAAACCTTTACCTTTATTTCGCTTTTTTCTCTCTGCAGGGCCAGTATTCTTCTCAAGGCAGAGTAGGTGGACATCCTTCATGTCCTGGAACATCTTAACCAGTTGTTTGTTGTCCGGAATCATCGGGTGTTCGGCGCAACTCACCCAAACATTGCGCTTGGTGGGGAAAATCTTCTGCAGCTTCAGAGTTTTTAGCAAGGTTTGTTTCTCCTGCGTGTGAATCATAACAGCTGTCCGATCACTCTCTGTCGATGCCTTCATTAAGCTGTCTCCCAGCACTGCCATGATCCTCAGTACATCCTCAAGGGTGGAGTCTTCTCTGCCTAACACTTCTGTGCTGGCAATGTGGAGCCAGAGTTGAGCGTATTCGGCCATAGACGGGCAGTACTGGATACGAGCTATCCGACCTGTGAAACACTCCTCCAAGTCTCTGTAGACATATGCCAGGGTCCTTTTAGAGCCAACCTCTACGTGATATTCCTGGAGGGAAGCCCTTCGTTGTGAGAATAATCTTGTCTGGTCCGTCCACCAGACTTCGTCTCGTTTCAGCATCAGTCCCACCATTAGTCTTTCGGTTTCAATACTTTCTCTTTCACGTAGTCGATTTTTTGGGACAAATATCACGGGATTTTTGTCAAGGAGATCCTGCCATTCTTTGGCCGTGGAGTTCTCATGCAGGTAGCGATACACTGCTTTGATATGCTGTAACGATGTACAGAATGAGGTGGGCTGCTGGTCATGCTCTCTGGTTGACCATTTCAAGAGCAGCTCTCGTACAGTCTTCGTGTCTACATTCCTTTTCACACCCAGAAACTCTGCAAAGCTACTTTGATTGGACAGCCTGGGAGAGAGGTATGGCACCGAGTATCCCAGAAGCCTCTCTAGTTCTGGCTGACGGATATACAGCAGTGATGGTAGCATAAGGGTGACTGTTTGCTCCAGTCTAATATCCTGCTCATTAGAGGTAAGTGGCGCTGACGAAACACCAGGTAACCATGGAAACGAGTGAAGCTGAATACTGAACGATGACTCTGTCTCAAAGTGCACCTTTCCCGCAGTGTCACAGACTTGAACAGTACAATACCGCGAGTAGGTGCTGTCCCAGTCTCGATCAATCATCTCACAAAGTTTCTGCATCTGCTCGTTATACGTTCTCTGCTGGCTGTTTTCTTCCACAAGTTTTCTGAATTCCTCACAGCAACAGTCACTGAAGACGTAGCCATCCGGCAGGTGACGCCACAGGTTCTTCAATGGTGCCCATGGCGTACAATCCTGTATTCCAGCAAATAATACAATTATTCAAATAATTCAAAACATTTTAATACAAGATCCAAAAATAGACCCCCTCAAATATGCGAACTTGTTGAGAAATGTTTATCTATAAAATGAAGAGGTTTTTTTGTTAATACATTTTTATTTGCCCAAGCACTAGTACTTGTTACATAATATCAGTACGGTAAGCGGTAGTCAATTCTCAAAATGCTTATACTGGGGCTCAAAAGGAAGTTGACAGAAAGTCAAAACTATACAAAATTATGATTTATTCCCAAATCTAGCAAGAAAAAATAAAATGAAAGCATCCAAGGCTGCTAAAAAACAGGGAAGGAATTGGTCCTGTTCAATATATTTCTGATGTGTCTCTCGTTGCATACGTGATGTGAATTTGTGAAGCTTAGCTCTAATTATTGAAGAGACTTCATCAATACTGTAAAGAAAGTCTAGGCAAATGAGAGTTGCATATGTGGTACCAGTGGACGATGGAAACAATCTTGTTGAGGCGTTCAACTGTTATCACAATTGTTTGACAACCCAATGGAATCACCTTTCCCCGATAAAGAACACAACACCGAAGATTAAAAATTGTATATTATCTGAACTAAAGAAGATAACATTTTGGTAGTAACCCTACAATATTGCCGAGGTCGGTGTCCGCATCATAGTGAACATTGTTGCCCAGGAAGCAGATCGGCTTTCATTCATGGTTTATGTATTCATGCACACAGCAACCTGCAGTCAAAGCTCAATGACATTGTTATTGTAGACATGTACAAGAATGAAGTCACTGAATCTGATTCATATTCATAATTTATTTGAGTGGCAATTGACAACCAGAAAATAATATAAGTAGCCTATAGGTCTTCTTCAAGATTACACGTATGCCTACCGGTACATCGAATAATTATTTTAAAATCCATTCCGCAATTGCACACAGAAAAAATACCCTTACGTTACTAAAAAATTCAATCAGAGACACAGAAAACCATTATTAACGTCAAAAAATAAATTTACCTCCACTGCCTGGCCCAAACGGAAAATTATTTTGTCAACTTCAACAGGTCAGAGCAAAGCACTAAGTGGGGTATATATCCAATCTAATTAAAATTAAATCCTAACTGCTTCCCCATTTGGATATGTCGCTGTTAGGATCTAACCGGCTTGCAGTAAGGCGCGTGTTGACCGATCCCGAGAGGTTTCATAGTGCTTTGAAGGGAACGTATTAATGACAAGTGCTTTCTGGTTGGCTCAGCCGAAGCACACGCCAAGCTGTGGGGGATTCTTCTGATGTTGCCGCCCACCCGCCAGGTTGGCTCCATAATGCGGGGTAGAATTATGGACTCGTCCTTGACGTAACCTTGAGTTAACGCAGAGTCCATGAACCTATCCCCCCTGCCCGACTCAAGTAAAGTAGTTAAAATGCGGTCGTGATGTCATAAGACTATTAAATATTCATGAGCTGGGCGCTCCGAACACAAAATTCGATTGAAATCAGTAAGATCCTACATAGCGACATATACGATTGGGGAGCATTGATAGGATATTAATTTATTAAGATTGGGTATATATCCCACCTAAGATATTAAATCAAAGTTTGGATATTGAAATATATCCTAATAAAAAAATTTTACAAGTAAATTTTCTGTTATTAAGCTAAAACTTACCTCACTTCCACTCTTTGCATTTCTTGTCTACATGAAATATCACAGTAAGAATTTAAATGACACAGTTATCTCCCCTGCTAGTCACCTGATAGCATAGCCACCCACAATTCCACTTCCTTCTTGTTCCACTGCGATACATGGTCTGGATGTATCATAGCGGGGAGGTTGGGTGGGCATCACTGGAAGTGAGGTAAGTTTTAGCTTAATAACAGAAAATTTACTTGTAAAATTTTTTTGTTATTTGCGCTGAAAACTTACCTCACTTCCACTCTTTGCATAGAATGCCACCGTAAGGTAGGTGGGCAAACTGATACAATCCGTGGTAGTGATAAATGCCATACATAGTGACTAGTTCAAAGTAGAAATCATAGATCTTCTACCCCACAGAGGATCCATGAAATCATACAACAGTAATAACCTGTATGCCTATGGTACACAGGGAACCTCTGTTGCTACTCTGACTTCAAGGCTGAGATGCAATATACGCCCCCCCCTTTTTTTTCGAAAGGGGCCGAGAGAAAAAATGCACTCACCCGCAAGCAGGGTTACAACTGTACGCCCGGACTTTTGTAGCTATATTGCTGGCCTCGGTCCCCCTGACACCCGCTGTGCGGTCACAAGTGGGCCGATAGAATAGAGGTCGTTACATGCCAACGTCATGTCCCGGAGATAGTAGGAGGCAAATGTCGTGTTTGACCTCCAGTAGCACGCCCTCATAATGTCAGTCACCGATCTGTTGGTCCATAGAGGCCATGATGCCGCTAATGCCCTAATCTCGTGACCCGAAACGTTTACAAGCGCGGCTTGCCTATCAGTAGCCGTGGAGTACGCTAGCCGAATCGTATTTTTGAGCCAACTCGAGATAGTGTTTTTACTTATTTCTTGTTTGGCTTTGGGATCGAAAGGGATAAACAAACGCCTCCTTCCCGCTCTGATCTCCTCTGTACGATTCAGGTAACACGCAAGAGCCCGAACCGGACACATTAACATGTCTGATTCAAGACCGGACGAAAGGAAATCAGATAAGGCTGGAATTGTGAACTCTCGAGATATGGAATCGTAGAGGGCTTGATTCTTGGCCACAAACTCAGGAACCGTTGTGAGAACTACCTTGCTCCAGTTCCTAGAGTGTCTGATGTTCCTTTTATCGAGCGCATGCAGCTCTGACACCCTAGCTGCTGAAGCAAGAGCCAACAAAAACGAAGTTTTGTATGATAAATATTTTAGCTCAATAGCTTCTATTGGCTCGAAAGGTGGCTCTCCCAATTGCCGAAGTACTAAGGCTAAGTCCCACTTAGGTAATTTCGGAACAGCCGACTGACCAGTTATCTTGTATGACTTGATTAGTGCAGATAAGTTTGGATCAGTCGAGGGATTAATCCCAGTACCCAGTAGAATAGGTTGAGCAATGGCCGCTCTATAACCTTCTACCGTAGCAGGCACCAGGCCCCTATCCCTGAACAGGTACAATAGAAACTCTGCTATCTCAGGGATAGTTGCGCAGGATGGATTAATATCCCTCTCTCCACACCAAAGATCGAAGATTGCCCACTTTGAGTTGTATACAGCGGAAGAGGACGGTCGAATAGATTGTGCCATTCGGCGCCCAACCTCCGCTGAAAATCCCGCCTGAGCGAAGTGCTGCTTGAGCACTTGCACACGTGGTAGTGGAACAGTCCTGGTTGGCTGTGGAATGTCGACGTTCCGGGCTGGCGCAGTAGATTGTGCCATACCGGAAGCTGTCTTGGTACATCTACCAGAAGATCCAATAGTTCCGGGAACCACGGCCTTGCTGGCCACCACGGAACAATCAGGTAAACGACACACATGTGTTCGCGGATCTTCTGAAGTACCTTCGCTAGGATAGCTGGAGGAGGGAACGCATATGCTACCATCCTTGACCAGTCCTGCGATAGTGCGTCCACTGCATATGCCGTCGGATCCGGAACCGGCGACATGAACAGGGGCAGTAGATTGTTGCGCCGAGTGGCGAACAGATCTATGTGTGGCATCTCCCAGACATGAGCTATTTGTTTTAGTATGTCTGGGTGAAGTTGCCACTCCGTGGGAATTATCTGATTCCGTCGTGACAGCGAATCCGCTAAGGCGTTCAGTACCCCCGGGATGTGCCTGGCCAACACCGATATGTTGTTGTCCCAACACAGACCGAAAAAGATTTCCGCTTGGCTTTGTAATAGCGGAGATCTCGTCCCCCCCTGCTTGTTGATATAGGACACGACTGTTGTGTTGTCCGTCGCAACTAGCAGGTTCTTGTCGGTCAATACGCTCACCCACGTGCGGATGGCATGTGTCACTGCCATAAACTCCAACACGTTTATATGGTACGAGCGTTCCTCGATTGTCCATAACCCGGATGTCGACTTGGACTCGAGGTGGGCTCCCCATCCTTCCATAGATGCGTCCGTGAACAGGTGATGTGACGGACGAAACGGAAGTAGGGACACACCTGGCATAACGTTGAGTGGATCCAGCCACCATTGGAGGCATTGTTTGACTAGTGGTGTTATAGGAATCCACGGATTCAACTGCCTTTCGACCCATTCGTGATTGAAGTAAATCATTAAGGGACGAAGCTGCAACCGCCCTCTTGGTGTTACGTCCTGTGTTGACGTCAAGAGGCCGATTATCGCAGCAAAGTGTAAAGCCCTGGCTTGAGATAACTTGAAGAACTGAGGTATCTTCGCTGTTATCTTTTGCCATCGATCTTCTGGGGGTTTGGCGAGAGCTCGTAGCGTATCGTATTCCACCCCCAGAAATTTGCGCCTTTGTGAAGGAATCAGCTCTGATTTCTCTTCGTGTGGGATGTATCCCAGAGAAGTCAACATCCTTAAGACAAACTGGGTGTCTAGGATTAACTGCTCCTTGCAGGCATTCCTTAGCAGGGAGTCGTCGATATAAAAGTGGTACTTTATACCTAGACTGTGCAGGAATTGTGCCACTGGTGTAAACACTCGTGTGAACACCCAAGGGGAAGTGGATAGGCCGAACGGAAGCACTTGAATTTGGAAGCGTCGTTTGCCGACCATGAATCTCAAGTACTTCCTGTCCCCCGGATGTATCGGGATATGCAGGTATGCATCCCTTAAATCCAGAGAAGTCAGCCATTCCCCTTGTCCGAGTACCGACCGGATAGACCGGAAGGACTCCATGCGGAAGTGTGGCGGTGGAGTGAGGTAGTCCTTGTTGAGGCGCTTTAGGTTTATAACCATGCGCATCTCGGACGTGTCTTTCTTGGGGACCAGAAAGACCGGCGAATAGAACCCGGGTGACGTGTCCGAAACCGGAAGCTCTATTACAGCTGCCTTCTCTATCAGCTTGTCCACAGAGGACTGTATCGCTGATAGATGACCCGTTCGTAATGGTATACGAGACGGAAGGGGATGAGCAGTCAAGGGAGGAAGCGTGTCGAACAATAGGCGATAGCCGTATCTGATCGTTCGAATGACCCACGCTTCCGTCCCGATCCTTATCCAGTTCCTCCAAAACAACTGCAGCCTTCCCCCTACCGGAAGGTCTAGTTGCTGGGGAACTGGAAACGTTATGTCTCGGTGTTCCCGCCATACCGGAAGCCACCCGGTACGGCCCGAGACATCAGGAATCCTTCTTTGACTGCTTAGATTTCCCCTTACCCTGCTTCTTATGGCCATAGGTCGATACTCTTGGCTCTAAAGAAGTAGGCGCTTGGTTATGCTGTTGGCCGGAAGCACCCTTATTAGCCTTGGAACTAGGCGGGTTCTTCTTAGCCTTCTTCGCCTTTGGACCCGACCCGGAAGCCATAGGTCTTTTAGACGAAGCACCGGAAGCAACTGACCTGTCATGCTCTATACGATCCATTTCAGGTCGAACCTCGGCAACAGCATCACCAAACAGTAAAGAAGGAGCCGTAGATGTCTCTAGTAGACTCCTCTTTACAGCTTCCGGTGTGTAACTATGCATAAAAGGAATGAAGGCCTTTCTCCTTAAATACACTAGCATAGAAGATAGATAGGCATTGTGTACCAGTAAATCTTCTACAGCACCGGAAGCAATCTTCTGGTAGTCAAGAACGAGGTTTATACCCTCCTGTAACTGTTCTTGACTCTCCGCGCCGGACAGCGAAAATAAACCATCCTTTATGGCTTTAAGAAACCAGTCAAGGTGATTCGTAATCGCCACTCCTTGTCGAGCAGTTTCCTCAAGTACTGTGGCCTGTTTGTTCGTGCAAGGAACATCCGGATTACTAGGCACTTTAGTATTGCTAGAGCATAAATACTGAAAGTCGCCGTTCACCTCTGCAGACCGGAAGCTAAACGGTGAGTTATGTACGCCGCAACTTCGTGTGTTTGGCTTCTGTACTGGGAACGGACCAGAAGATCCTGCAGGGCGGAAGCGAGCTTTTGGTCTCAACCTTATAGCACGTTCCTCCTGCGTAGTGGGTTCTGCTAACGTTCTATGGAATAAATGGCAGATAGAATGAATAGCAGTTGAGGCCGGAAGCGTGGTAGCCGTCCTCGTAACCCGGTTTGACTCTCCTGATTCAGTTTCAATATCCCCCGCATGTGGGACCGGAAGCTGCATATCAGGAATTAAGTCATAGCTGCCGGAAATAAGTTCATAATATTTCCTAGCATCCGGATCAGTATTGGTAGGTTCATTCAATTCAGATCTACCGTACTGGTCCCTATCCACTTCCATAGCTTCCGGGGCTTCCTGCCAGGAGGGAGTATTGGAAGGGATAGTCCTCGACAAATTAGCTTCCGGTTTCCTAGACTGTTCAGTCAAACCGGAAGCAGTGGCGTACTACTTCGGAATTGACTGGTCATCATCTCTCTCAATTCCTTCATTTCCTCACGTTGCTGTTCCATACCGCGCAGTATGGCAGCCAAAGTGGGATCAGTCACTTGAGAGTGGACCGGAAGCAAGGCCTGACGAGGTGTGTTCACACTCAAGGACCTTTCAGCTGGACGTGAGCACGGCCACTGTAAAGGTCGGTGAACTGGCATACGAGGTCGTAAACCGGAAGCACGTATAGGAGGACGCATCATACGATAAATTCCCGGTCCCGTACCTCGAACACCACCGGAAGCAGATATCTGACCTAAGCCACGCAAGGGCGAAGGTAGACCAGCAACCGGATGCCGCATAATTTGAACTGGTCTGATTGAGGGTTCTTGATAACGCAACTCAGACACAGGCAAAAAATTTGACATATTATGGGTACCTGAATACATACCATACTGCCGTTGTTGCGGGAACCTTAATCTCTGGTGGCCCAGAAGGCTCGTAGACACAAACGTCTCGGCAAGGGAACGAGGAAGGCCACCAGAGTAACCAGAAGCAGGTTGAGAAAATTCAGACAAACCGGAAGCAGCAGTTAAAGGCGTAACTGAGCGACCGGGAAGTCCAGGCCTCGACAGCGTCGAGGAAGGTATTTTCCCAACCCCGGACCCAAATGAAAACTTAACATTAGGCCCCTCACTAGCGCTGCCTAAGTTTTCGTAATCATAAGTTGACTCCGATCGAGAGATCGAAGTCCCCTGGCTTTCCCACGCTAAGCCTGGGTCCGTTACCGATTTCCCTTCATCGTCACATTCAGGCGTCCGCTCAATAGGAATCTCCACTTCCACAGTTGTCGTCGTACCAGATTCCATATCTTCGATTACTCCTTCCACTTGTACCAACCGGGTCGATCCCTTACCTGATTGACCCTTCACCTGGCCTGAAATGGAAGTATCGTGAGCGGAGGGGGGTGTTTGTTTATCTTTATTTACATCCAATAGGCTGACTAATGAAGACCCAGCTACTGAACTAACAAACCCCCTAGACTCCTCGCCTACAATAGTACGAGGAGACTGTGCTACATATGTCTCGTTTGCGAGATTGGCAGGCATAACAACATTATTTCCTTCGTTAGCTGCCAGAGAACCGGCCAGATACACCTGGAATATGCCGGGCGCCCACACAATACACTCTTCACAGGCCGTGTCCCATGTACAGATTCTACCCTGGCGGCATGGCGGACACACTGAGTGAAGGTCATAACTAGGCTTGTCACCTCCACAAGACATGCATGACATTTGAGACATATTTTGAGCCATTTTTACGCTGATAACTTAGAGAATACTTCCCAAAGGACTTCTTGCAGAAAATCAGACGTCTGAGGTAATCCAACTGTGAGTAGTTTCGCTAGAAAAGGCACTTTTTCACGGAGTTGACAATGTTTACTTCCAGCCCTACGAAGCAGTAGAACAAGAAGGAAGTGGAATTGTGGGTGGCTATGCAATCAGGTGACTAGCAGGGGAGATAACTGTGTCATTTAAATTCTTACTGTGATATTTCATGTAGACAAGAAATGCAAAGAGTGGAAGTGAGGTAAGTTTTCAGCGCAAATAACTGGGATATTTTCACCGATTTTCAAACTAAACGGCAATGTCGGATTTCGGCATCAAAACTACCAAAAACAAAATAGAACCTACTTCACAAAACTGACAATACGATTGTATAATTTTGCTGACCTTTTCTCGTCGACATTATTCTCTGTGCAATTGCAATTACGTGCAATACTTTTTGATGTTGTTGTTGCAGTATACTTCCCATCAATAACCACTGTTGTATGTCTATAAACGAGCAGAAGAACTACTAGCACAATATGCCAGCTTGAAAATATGGAAGTATGAAAAAAATATTCAAATTGCGATATTTTATCCCAATTGGGATATATATCCCAGTTAGTCCTTTTCCCTGACCTGTTCAACGAGCTGTCATTACGGATATGGTAAGAATCAAGAACATTACTTTTGCTGGATGACAAATGATGCAGGACGATAAGATCAGTCAATTTGAAAATTGCAGTAAAAAGGATGCTTTCGCTTGATGAAATAAATCAAGTTTTCCTTGCAAGAAATGTTTTCAAACTTAGCACACAAAACGGCGGCTTTCAGTCATGCCATGTGCATGCTTTCAGTCACGCAGTAGCGCGGAAACTTGCAACATTCATTTATTTGATAATATTAACAAGTGTGCGCCGGGAAACAAGTAATGAATTCAGTGACGGATATAAAACGTTTTACACACCTCGATCTGTCCGAATGTCACACTCGCACAGTGTCAAAACTCTCCAGTCGACTGATGGAACGAAAACGAAACTGCCTCCTCGTCTCTCCTTTTCAAACTCTCTCACCGGGACTGCACTATAATTTTGGCAGTGCGGTTCAGCCGATCTTAAAACATGACGTCTTTTCGTAAATTCGGTGTATTTCATTGGCTATCAGAACCGAAGATGAAGTGGGCATGACTACGACCTGTGCCATATTGACCAGTTTACAGACAAAACACAATCTTTCGAAGAAAATCTCTCAAGATATCAGCAGAAGTGTTGTCCAGGAAACGCATTCGACATATTCTTCAATATCTGCACCTAGAAACGGCTCGTCGTGAGATTAATTCAGAGAAATTATTCAAAACTAGGTCGAACTACTTCATAGCGCATTCAATAAACGGAGTGACGCGGAACTTTCAGTCATTCTCTCATTTTGCGCAGGGGTGTTGTAATGAAAACCATATCGCTTGGATAGATCGCACCCCTGAAATTACCCATAAGCCAGTTCACCTAGCATTGCAAGATTTTTCGATCTCTTGAGAGAAAGCTGGCCTGGTAAAATGATTTATTCTACATCCCTGGAGCCGATGACAGACTTCAAATGAGTATTTTTTTTATCACTCTGTCACTTACCATGGTCTCTGTGGTCAGGTGAATCTTCTTCTGCTCCACAGCCAGAAAATCCACAACACCGAGTTTGCTGAAGAATTCTCGCCATTTCTGAATCTCTGAAGAACTTGACGGTTGTCTCAAATAAATACCATCCAGTAACACCCAGTCATATCCTGTAAAAGATGAGATTCAATAATGGTTTTATTCGGTTCAGCAATTACAAAATTAGCTCAGTTTACAAACTTGTATCTCTGTTATATACAGGTAAGTAGAGATATGATGTCATCTGAGCTCAGTGTCAGGAACCCATATGTGTGACGTCTATGTTCTGTGACATCACCAAACGTAATAGGCATAACTGGAATGGAAGACGTCTTCTTCGTGAAAGCATACGATCATGAGATAATGTTACGTTACATTATCTCATGATGTCATGCCATATGTTATAGTTTATCACGTCAAATAAATCCCTGACATTTCAGACATCATGCGGATGGCACGAATA
>JAVTVY010037902.1:0-15674 GCA_036873755.1 Hanleya hanleyi | reverse complement strand
TTCAAGTTTGTACATTGGCCTGTTATGCTTTTGCCAAGTTTATAGATCACCTAATTAGGTCAAATTTTCATCAAACGTAGGTCAATTCAGAACTTGCTGGTAACAGTCCCCTGCTGACGAAAGGATTCAGATGGACTGACTGACTCATTACCAGACAATCTGCAAAATTCGTAGGAATATAAAATAACTGGCTGGGGAATCCCTGCAGTACTGAATCCGAGTTTTAAATTTTGTATAACCATAATTGAAGGACAACTTTTTCTTCAATTTTGGTATCAAATCATTCCATTCCACACCATATGATTTACCCTAAAGCTTTTGCATGAACCATATTTTATTTCAGATGCATAATATGAGGCACGGGAATCCCCACAGTAGGCCTACTGAACCCTTGTTAGGTTTGACTTTCATGTTGCCTTAAATGAATGACTACATCTTCCTTTAGTTTTGCTATTAAATCTTTCTATTCCACATCATATTTTTGCCAACATCCAATAAACATTGACAACTCTGAAGCTAAGCCTCGGCTGACCCCATTTTCTGATATTTTCAGATAGCACATCTGATACTGCATTGATTTTACTCATGCACTACACCTTGGCGGTATATCCCTCCCCTCTCTCATGATGAAATAAGCATTCTCCGGTGATCAATGACCCCTCCTGTAATTACACTTCTTGATTTTTCACGCTCCATCTCGTATACATGTATCATGCAGAATGTAATAGTTTCAAAATCTGTTAAATTCTCTGATTGCCTTTCAATCCAGCCATTTGGTTCCATTGAAGGCTTGATTTTTATACAATCACTTTCTAAATGACTAAACAATAATAAATAATTTTGTTGTAATAGGACATTGGTACAATAGAGTTGTGCAGATTGTGGTTCTGGATCCAGCCTATTTCGATTGTTTTGTAAAGTAAATATACTGCTAGAATTTCGATAAACTTGATGCAGAACATGTTTCCTCCTAAAAATTATGTTTTAAGGGTAATGTTATATTGGTGTATAATTTTCAGCAAATAAAATCCCATGGACAGACACAGAATCGAAGGAAGTCAAGGTATTCTTCACAGGACAAATACAGGCACTAAAAGCTCCGAATAAAGCTGCATGCGAGGCATTTCTGGATTATTCACGTGAGCGAGGGAGTCGAAAGAGACGTTGGCTTGATGTGAAGAATAAGGTCAATGCTGTGATACAGACAGAAAAGAGGAAGCGGGTTAAAACTGAAGTCTGAGCAGTAAATTGAACAAATAGATACGATGTTAACCAATGCAATAAGGCGACAGAGATGAGAATGGTTTCCCTCGCTGGAGATAATAAAGGGAACATAAAATCGAAATGTGCACTCTTGTACCTGATTTTTCTAAGTAAATTTATGCACGGATCTCACTTTGAGGTTTGATTAGGCACAACAAAATGTTGAGCTTCCACATTGTTTCAAAGTCTGCAAAATAAACATCGCCATGCCCTCAAAAACATCCAGTTTTCAAGATCCCAAGTGGGTCGGCAGCAGGAGGTTTTGCTTTGCCTGATGGTTGTACAAGACTAGCCACACATATTTAGTTAATAATTATATCATAGTTATTGATATGCCTGAAATACTGCTGAATGCAACATTAAACCCATATTTTCCATGCTTGTCCTCCCAATGGAAAAAAAGCACATTTTTTTTTTTACTCAATGAAGACCATATTATCATTTCTGCGATGTTTACATAGTTTACGTGCCCTTCAATGCTGTATTCATGTTAGATATGGGTGTCATTTTGTATATCTGTGCTGCTTAACACACATGTCTAAAAAACTTAGATTTAGCAGCGCCAACCGTTGATTTTACAGAGGCTTGTGAGTGGACATAAGGCCTCCAATAATTCGATGACTTGAAAAACAATTTAGAAACCAATTCCAGACAATATTCTGCTTCCATCCAGCTCTGAATCTTCAAAACTGTTCACAATTGGCTTCCTCCCCAATATGTCGGCTGAAGAAACCGTCCCTCATGGAAAAAGGGTGCAATTAGGGCGCATTTAAGGCACAAATGGGGCGCATGAATTGAGACTGCTAGGGTGCAATTGGGGCATGCACCCTATCTGTGCCCCCAATTTTGCCATTAGACTCTATATGGCTTGGGGACAAATTAGAGCGCGTTTCAAATATTTTAGTTGCGCCTTATATGCGCCCTATTTGAGAATAGGGCACAGTTGGGGTGCAGTCTTAGGGCAGAGATGAGGCGCAGTTGGGGCGCAGAAAAGATGCGGTTAGGTCGCTATTAGGATGATTATTGGCGTTTAACTAGCCTAAATAAATCTAATTTTGCTCTGCAGGTACATATTATTTTCATCCACATATACAATGTGCATTCATGGTCAGAATTACATTTATTAGAAAATACATTATTGGAGTGCATTGTACTGCAGTGAGCTGTTTTGGAATTGGTACATTACATGCAGGGAATCTGACACTTTTGCTCACTATTTCTTGAGTTTTTTCTTCAAATTATTCTACACACATCTGAAACCATTTACATAATCCACTATCCACAAAACAGAGGTATAACACTCATCAAAATCTTGTTCATTTGGCATGAAATCTTCAAATTCAAAATGGTTCTTTGAAAACCAATGTCTGCCTTTCTTTTGTTAATATAAGCAAAAAAGATAAAGGTCATGTGACAGTTTTGACTAATCAGATAACATGCTATTGTGCAGATAATAGGGTGCAGATAGGGCGCAGCTGGGGCTTAATTAGGGTGCAGCTGGGGCGCAACTAGGGCGCACTCTGAGAATAATAGCATGAATGATGTACTGGTAGGGTGCAGTCGGGCGCAGATAAGGAGCAATAGCTTCAAGTAAAAGTCTGATTTTTTTGTTGAAATAATGTTCTTAAATTTAGTATGAAAGTCCAAATTTTACATTAATGAATTTATAGCCCAGAATAGTGAAGAAATCAGACTGAATTTTTGGGGAAAATTTTTTTTTGCTAAGATGTGCATGTCTTTAAAATGACACACATGTATATGTGATTACTAGCTAAATGAATGTTGGTGAAAAAAAAGTCCAGGAGGCACAAGTATACACCTAGGGTTCACTGAATTTTAGATAAAATGGTTATGTCCCGATGCCGCATTTAGGGCGCAGTCCGAGTTCTCGAAAAAGTAGTTGTGTCCAAACGGCGCAGTCTGAAGTTTGGAGAAAACATTAATATCCACAGGGCGCAGTCTGAATATGAGAGAAAATTTTCGAACTGAATAAGGCGCACTTAGAGCGCGCGCTCAACCTCTAGCTTCTAGAGTGCATTCATGAAGGGCACAATTAGGGCGCAGCAGAGTGGATGGGATGAAGAAATGGGGCGCAATTAGGGCGCAGTAGAAAGACAACGTGCAAGTAGGGCCAGATGTGGCGCGCCCCTTGAATAGGGCACACGCCCTATTTCCATGAGGGGTACAACAGTCCAAGTTATTGATCTATTCAGTTGTCTATTGGTGATAGAATTATTGGACACCTTACCATACTTAGTATGTTAGTGATGGGTATAATTATGCACCCCCTCCCCCCTTATGTAATTAGAACGGTGTATATAGAAGTTGTGTTTCTGTCTATCAGTTCATCGGAGACAGATTCAAAGGAAATAAGGGGATTCTTCGCGTGTCAAATACAGACACTGAAGCTGTCCGGCATTTCTGGATTATTCATGTGAGCGAGGTAGGTGGCTTGATGTTAAGAATAAGGTTAATGTTGTGGATACAGACCGAAAAGAAGAAGCATGTTAACACGGTGAAGTTCACAGTAAATAGATATGTTAACCTGTACGATAAGGCAACAGAGCCGAAAATGGTTTCTCAAACTGCATAAGTTAAAGGAATACTCATTTTATTTTATAGGTTCCTATTTTAAAGGTCAGACTTTTAATGAAATATTAACAACTAATATTCTGTCATTGAGGGTGATAATCTATTATTTTTATTACAAATTGTGAAGCCATCTTTCCACTCCAAGGCCGATGTGAGCACCGCCATGTTACCTGTGCGATGACATAACTAATGACGTCACCATTCAGGACAATGTCACGCCTAACGCTTGATCCTGGGACGTTTCATGTCCCAACTACTGACATTTGAATTATTCGGGGTCCGAATTTCAATTCAAGAAAAATTCTGATGCGGAAAATCCCACAGGGATAATTTCTACAAGGAAAGAGGTTTAGGTTATCTCTGTCAACTGAAGAATTTCTTAACAGAGTTTTTTTGCCCGATTCAATTTGGACAAAATTTGATGCTGAGCGGTACAGTTGAGAGCCTCCTCTCTGAAATTGTGCAGTGATTTGAGTTGAACGACAATAATTCTGAGTTCGAAAACATTTTCATGATTACACTTGAACTACTAAAATCAACTAGAACATGAGTGGATTTACTGGGTTCCTTCTCGTGTGAATTGTTGTGATGACCAACCCGACCAACCTTAAGTCTCGGAGCATGACGCAACGTTTTTGGATGAGTATACACTCAATTCCGCTCATTTGAAAATGTCATTCAATGGTAGTGCACACCGTGAGGTGAGCAACAAAATATTCAATATTTCTTTTATTTCGTATTCTGTCAACATATTGAGCTTTACATAATACGGTTTGGAATATGATTGTTGATAATATAGTTCTCCTCAAATACTCCTTTGAAGGTAACTCTTTCCTTACAGAATGCAAATCTCCTACTGGATATCTTTCCTCCCTTTTGGCTCGCCTGTACATGTACAGTGGGAAATAATGTTGTTCACCGTAGGCGAATTCCCTCCACCTGGTGAATGCATGACAAATTACACATGGCCAGTTAAAGATTTAGTAAACTGTGGAACTCCGCATCAAACCAACCTAATTTTTTATATTTCCCATGTTTGCATCTTTCCCATTAAAGGGGAAAAATGAATTTTCTACTGTATGAGGGAGCCTTTTATCTTTTCCATGATGTTTGATAGCCGAGTTTGCTTTCCCTTCAAAGCTGTATTGAAGATATTATGATGCATCTGGCATGTTAATATGGGTGCCATTTCTCCATATTTCCATCTGTCAATGGTTCAGCAATTGTTTTTGTCTAGCCTTGTTCTCCGATGTTAATTAGGTTAGAACTGGGAAAACTCGGGCTGTACATGAGTGGTGCCTAAAGTTGGGCAATGCTACGTATTTGCATGATTCATGATTTTTCACATAGTTGTTCTCCTTTTTCTTGTACATATGAGTTTAGATAGTTGTTCATTGGATTATAAACTCAGGCTCTCATGATGTATGCCTGATGTCCTGGATATGTGTGCTGACAATTCATGTGGACAATTATTCCAGACTGACAGGGACAGTAGTTTCCTAAATCTGATGAATGCTAATAAATACAATATACTTGTTTGGCCAAGGCTGGTTCACCAGTTGTGCAGTCAGCAAATCTGTTTGTTATTATGCTAATGATTAGAAATTTGAAACTAGGGTCATAGAGTACTGGAGTTGTGTGCTGTAATGTGCCATTACAAGCTTTTGTGCCAATTTCATTTTCCGCATATATACCTTTCAATATGTCCAGGGTTTACTTAAAAGCATACATATGTTGCGATGATGTGTTCATAACAGCTGACATCATAATAAGTGACAAGGGACGAAATGTACACTGACGGATGTACAACTGGTAATAAGCATTGTTGTCTCTCTCTCTCATTGCTGTTTTTATTAGGATTAGTAAAAGGTGTTCGCTTTAGATGGATATTTTTCCCTTCAGAATCGCTCTATTGTCTCTCTCTGAGCCGGCCGGCAAATTGTGATGTAATGCTCAGGTATTCCCCAACTCCTTGTCAGACGGGCGAAGCCAGTCACAGGCGAGGCCAGTCTACAATGAGAAATTGTGGGTCATATTCTCATACATGTGCCATTAGTATTTTGATGAACGATCCAGATATTTAGGAACAATCATCAGTTATATTAATATATAAACTGATTCGAAAACTGAAAAATCACTGCCAAAAGTTCAGCGAACATTAATTAAGAAACTGCAAAAAAAACATATTGGTACATACATAATCACTTGGGAAAGCAAGCGTCACCACTTGTTGAGGGTCATTTTCTCAATAAAGGCCTTATAGTTACAATTTTCCTCTGCCCTAAGACGAAATTATATATGTGTAACAATTACTTTTTTGCTCTGCTGGATCGTCATAATATTCAAATACTGAACAAGTGGTCTGCCTGTGTGTGTGGAGTTGTGTGCAATTCTATTCACGTATTATAATAAAATATGGGATTATGTGCGTTGGGTTTCTCTGTCTATATTTGACTTCACTATTGCACTAAGTCAAAAATGAAGGTGGGAGAAAAAATGGAAAAATGAAAAAAAAAAAATTCAGGGATTTGGGGATTCGAAACAAAATGTTGGTTTTCTTTTAATGTTTAGTCTGACATACACTGTAACCATTCGGCCAAGCAGCAGTTACAATTATCAACTCTGCTGAATGGCAGTGAAGTACACCCTTTCAGAGCGATACAAGTGTTTTGACATATTTCAATATTATGAAAAAATGACACCTTTAACCAAAACGATTTTTCAGTATCATTTTGGATCAAACCCACCGCATTTCGATATGTTAGACTCTTTCTGGTTAAAGGTGTCATATTTTATATATGGAGGGAATTCCCTTCAAGAATATCGTGAAAAATTGCAAAAACAAACAAATGCTTATTTTCTAATACTCGTAATATTTTTTGGGCAAATCTTGGTGACAATTGAGAACATGAAAATGCAGTATTTTCTCTCTCAAGCTTAATAACTTTTGGAGTAAACAAGATGAAATTATATTTTCTGATTATAGAAGCAAAATTACGGTCAAACTGAACACTAACTTTTGATGATGAAGTTTAAAGTGAAAGTTTGTAGATACATGTAGATCATTGTAATTCAGTTTGCTGATAGATTCAAATATATGATAGATTGAATTATGTACACACCATAGTCGGGACATCCATGTGGCAAGGCTAGAGGTACATTGTAATCTGATTGAAATTTGATCTATATTGGAGGCAGATATATTGCCGGATTTTGATTGATTAGACTACATCATGCTTAAAAACCCCTTATGTGAAATTGTGGCAAATGATATTTGAGGAATTTCAATCGAAGGATTTATAGATGGGTTGTGTAAAAGGATTTTGCTGGATGAAGACAGCTAGCCTTATAATGTTTAGTCCGACACTGTAACCATTCGGTCAAGCAGCAGTTACAATTATCAACTCTGGGAATCATGTGCTGAATGGCAGTGAAGTACACCCTTTCAGAGCGATACAAGTGTTTTGACATATTTCAATATTCTGAAAAAAATGACACCTTTAACCAAAACGATTTTTCAGTATCATTTTGGATCAAACCCACTGCATTTCGATATGTTAGACTCTTTCTGGTTAACGGTGTCATATTTTATATATGAAGGGAATTCCCTTCAAGAATATCGCGAAAAATTGCAAAAACAAACAAATGCTTATTTTCTAATACTCGTAATATTTTTGGGGCAAATCTCGGTGACAATTGAGAACATGAAAATGCAGTATTTTCTCTCTCAAGCTTATTAACTTTTGAAGTAAACAAGATGAAATTATATTTTCTGATTATAGAAGCAAAATTACGGTCAAACTGAACACTAACTTTTGATGATGAAGTTTAAAGTGAAAGTTTGTAGATAGATCATTGTAATTCAGTTTGCTGATAGATTCAAATATATGATATATTGAATTATGTACACACCATAGTGTGGACATCCATGTGGCAAGGCCAGAGGTAATCTGATTGAAATTTGATCTACAGTACAAGGCAGAAATAACTTGCTCATAAACGCGAGTGAAAAAAAACATTTTCGCGACTATAATTTATTAATCGCAGCCGGAAAACTCGCCTAAATCGCGCAAAAAACAAAAGCATAATCGCGACTGAAACGCGTACGGTCGACGCGTTTCAGTCGAGATTATGCTTTTGTTTTTTTGCGCGATTTAGGCGAGTTTTCCGGCTGCGATTAATAAATTATAGTCGCGAAAATGTTTTTTTTCACTCGCGTTTATGAGCAAGTTATTTCTGCCTTGTACTGTATATTGGGGGCAGATATATTGCCGGATTTTGATTAATTAGACTACATCATGCTTAAAAACCCCTTATGTGAAATTGTGGCAAATGATATTTTAGGAATTTCAATCGAAGGATTTATAGATGGGTTGTGTAAAAGAATTTTGCTGGATGAAGACAGCTAGCCTTCCTGTCCTATACACGTAATATCTTCATTCTGTTTTATATTACTTGCACAGAATGCAATAAAAATCTTGATCTTTCTCTCTCAATCTGTGGTTTGTTCTTTTGATTTGGTTTTGCAGCATTCACCATCTATGTGTGGTGACAGTTGGATAAGGGATTGTTCCAGTATTAATGTACACATACAAAAAATATTTGGCCCCTTTCCTCCCCCCCCCCCCGTAACCCCATGGAATATTCCAACAAGCCAACCCAACCCCCCATCTCCTCCCTTTGCTGTCTATGTAATACTTGAAAGCTAGTACCAAGATGTATTCCAGGTCTCCAGAAATCTCACAGTAAAACATATTCTGTTTGACTGCATGGATTTTAAGATTACAATTTCTCTTTATCAAGCGACGACTGTGGTCCATGATCCATGATCAAAGTGTCACCAAGTCGACACCTAAGTCTCATTGTAGGCTACTTGGTAGCATCTCTAAGTAAATAACACTGTATAACTACTTTCGGTACATAAAGATGGATGGGAGCGAATTAGACCCTCGGCCATGCACAAGCCAATGGCTTTGTATGCCCTCCCTGTTTGCCTTGGTGCCCCTTTGCAAATTATAGGTAATTAGATGCCAGCAAGGCCAAAGTGGCCTTGAAATGGCTGCCCTGAACATTTTAAAATTCGTACCCTGGGCAGGAGTACTTAGAATTTGGTTTCAACTTTGCAGGCCTGTCATCGCTATATAGCTGAAATAATGCTGAACGTGACATTAAACGTTAATTCTCTCTCTCTTAAGCTGGGTTCATTAAAGCTGTATGGTCATACCTGTATTCATGAATTCAATATAAGCATTCCTATGTTTCCTGTCATCTAGCGTGGTCTGCCAACTGCCTTGTTCAGGCTGCTTGCAAGGTTGTGCTACAGTTTGCCAAAGATAATAGACCAAGATATACAGTACAAGGCAGAAATAACTTGCTCATAAACGCGAGTGAAACAAAACATTTTCGCGATTATAATTTATTAATCGCAGCCGGAAAACTCGCCTAAATCGCGTAAAAAAACAAAAACATAATCTCGACTAGAACGTGTCAACCGTACGCGTTTCAGTCGAGATTATGTTTTTGTTTTTTTGCACGATTTAGGCGAGTTTTCCGGCTTCGATTAATAAATTATAATCGCGAAAATGTTCGCATTTTAGTCGAGATTATGTTTTTGTTTTTTTTACGCGATTTAGGCGAGTTTTCCGGCTGCGATTAATAAATTATAATCGCGAAAATGTTTTGTTTCACTCTCGTTTATCAGCAAGTTATTTCTGCCTTGTACTGTAATCAGTAAACTTAGCACATACAGTTAAATTTCGCCAATGGGAGGGGGATATAGATGGTGTCTGGTGTAGGCCTACATGGCTTGGATTATTGCATGCAGGGGTAGAATTTTGCAAGAATCCAGTTGGATTCTCAGTGGCTTAGTTTGCGAGAATCCAAGGAAATTAAATTTGCCGACTGGATTCCCTGTAGCACAGTTTGTGGGAATCCAAATTACCTGCACCCAGCATTTCGTGACTTTGTCATTTTCAACAGTGCAGGTTACTGCGCAACTAGATGTAAACTTCTCAATGGGGAAAAATTGAAATTGCCATATTTATTTTCAGGAGGGTGGTAAGCACACATTAAATTAGTTCAGGTGAGTGATTGGTTATCTCCATTGATGAGCAGTATTCAACCTAAACATTTTTGTTAAGTGTATATACTCTGAATTTTATTTCTTTTGTATTGCATAAAAAAAGAAACTCTGCATTTCCAAAAAAAAATCAATAAAAGCTGGTCACCTGCCTCATTTCCTGGCAAACAGTAAAACAATTATTATTAATGACCCTTTATATAAAGACGGCCTAACAGTTTGCCATGGATTCATATCGGACACGCAACAACATTAAAAAAAATATGGAAATTTCAGATATTTTTGTCTGCATATTTTCATTTCATACGTTGACGGTTTTTACAGTGAAAGATAAAAATTACCAACGAAAGTTCAAGTCACAGAAGTGCGATGCCGTTCAAGGTAAAATCTTGACCTCATATAAACTGACTTCTGAAGAACTGCTCGTTCCCAACGTAAAGTGCGTTGTTGTTCATGACAGGTGTCATGCAGGCAAAGTCTCTGAAGAAACGATCCATTTTTATTCCCATAAAATTCCTACCGCTTGATTCTACTTTGCCCGATGTGCTGTCTTAGGGGAAGTTGTCATTCTAATTATGAATAAATCCAAATCAAATTCGTCTTCTAAATGATATTTCAAAATGTCCCAGGTTTCATTTTCACCCTCGTGTACTTTCCATCTGAAGACCACCTGTTAGCATTCAATTCCTTCACATAGACAGTTTTTGCCTGTTGGGTTTAACGTTAGTAGGTTTGCACCAGCAGCCGAGCGAAGGAGAATAAACTTGACCTTTTCGGCGACAGTCGGGAACCATTACATGGAGTATTCGAGGCTCCCAAAAAATAATCGAGCAAAGGTTTCCGAAGTTTAGTTAGCACATTATCTCGGAGTTTACTGATTACCGGTCACATATTTGGTTTGAATTTCCGTGAAATATAGAATAAATCTCTCTAAATGAACAACACACTGATTAAGCTAAGCTTTGCTTGCGTAAGTCCCTTTCAGCCGAGTCCTCACGCGAGTCGATTCATGGATTCGCATCAATTCTACGGCATGGACACTTTTTATGGTGAAAACATCTGAATTGAAGTCTGTGAGGTACACACATGGTCTATTGAAACCACTGATGATTTTCCAATAATAGAGAAGAAAAGCAACTCCGAGAAGCGATGAAAATTTCATTCTGTATATTTCGCTGTTGGTTATATAGCATCTTCAGCAGTGAACAAAGTTGACTCCATATACACATGGACTGCGTTGTCTTCCGAGGTATTTGAAGAGTTGTGTGTTTTACCTTGTTAGGTATGTGCATATAAATTTAGCCCTGTGAGGTATTTATAGAGCTGTGTGTTTTACCTTGTTAGGTATGTGCAGATCGATTTAGCCCTGTGAGGTATTTATGGAGCTGTGTGTTTTACCTTGTTAGGTATGTGCAGATCAATTTAGCCCTGTGGGGTATTTATAGAGGTGTGTGTTTTACCTTGTTAGGTATGTGCAGATCAATTTAGCCCTGTGAGGTATTTATGGAGCTGTGTGTTTTACCTTGTTAGGTATGTGCAGATCAATTTAGCCCTGTGAGGTATTTAAAGAGGTGTGTGTTTTACCTTGTTAGGTATGTGCAGATCAATTTAGCCCTGTGAGGTATTTAAAGAGCTGTGTGTTTACCTTGTTAGGTATGTGCATTTAAATTTAGCCCTGTGAGGTGTGTTCTTATGAGGTATGAACTAGACTTTCGGTGATATACCTCGGAAGCCTGTTCGGTTGATGTGTGTTGCAAAAATTGAGACCTCATCCGAAGATTAATATGGCATTGATGCTGAATTTTCTGTCTTTTTGAGTGTTATTCTTGAGGCATGTCACTCTCGGTAAAAAGTGGGGGGAAGCAATGATTATGACAAGGTCAAGACGGACTATAGGACACAGTGAGGTATGTGTAGATCCATTGATTGGCACTGTGAGGTGTTTTCACCGAGTTCAATATATTGCTGTGAGGTATGTGCATCCTCGTATGGTACCTCAGAAGCTCCCCATTTGTGTGCTCTTTTGATACCTCACAAGCACTTCTCGTGCCAACATACCTTGTGAGGTACCGGACAAAAATACCTCTCAAGACCATAACCTCACAAGACAACATCCGTGGGTACGTGCGTGTGTGTGTGTGTGTGTCCAGTACACCACCACCATCACCACACACCGCTACTACTTCCACCACCATCAGGCCCACCACCATCACCACCACAACCACGCATGCGCATCCGATTAACGGCGAAACTTACGGAGATCGATAAATTCGTATAGGAGCTTTACGGTAGACCTCAACACGAGGAATACAAAGCTACAAACAGCGCGCGCGTATGTCGCTTATTTCTCGAGAAATGGTCAAATCACGTGACATCGATTATCGTCTAATTGCGGCGAAAGGTACGGTCGGGCGATAAAATTGTGTAAATGTTTATTGTACATCTATACGAGAGGAATACGACGCCTCAGGCCGCGAGTCTCTATCTGTCTTAGTTCTCAAGATATTGCCATCTGTAATCTATAGAAAATACGACGAAAATCGGCAGTCCAAAAAAAAAATCAAAATTTTGTTTTACTCAAAATTTGGACGCTCTAGGGGCATAACTGAGGAATTTACAAATTTCATGCCTCATTCAACAGTATCAACATAGGAATCAATACGACTTCGGTGTATTTACTTAGCTGATTAATTGGAACGGACAATCACTGTTAACTTCTCTCGAACCAACATACTTATATATTAAATAGTCGAAATTCTTCGTTCTATATGTGATCAGCTGTATTGCGCAACATAGTGCAAGACTAAGTCGGGATTGTGCAACCGTTCACCATTGGCTGTGACGTCATGTGACGTAGCACGGGGGAATACCCGTTATTGCACAATTGGTCGAAATTCAGGCAACCGATTTGATTGTAAGCGAGATGAACCTACCAGTTAATAAGGGGATATACAACTGAACATCGTACGTGAGATCACCCGTAAATAATGGTATACACAACTCGATGTACAACGGAGCGATCCATTAAACAAACGGCGATTTCGTATCTACATTCTCTTGGTCGGTATATTTAGTTGGAAGGGATAGTCCCTCTCTTTAATGTATATAGAGAGACTATATGTGTATCAGCTATATTGCACAAGACTATGTCGGGATTGTGAAACCGTTCACCATTGACTGTGACGAGATGTGACGTAGCACGGGGGAATTTTATTGCACAATTCGGCGAAATTCAGGTAACCGATTTGATTTTAAGCGATATCTACCTATTCATTAATAAGGGGATATACATCTGAGCGTAAAACATCGTACGTAAGAATACACGTAAAGGTTCTGGAGCAGTCTTAAGGTTATAACGGTATACACAACTCGATGTACAACGAACCGATACATTGAAGACCAGTCTTACTTATCACACGAAGCCTTCTCCCCTTAATAGCGGGAAAGCTAATAGAGTTAGGGAAAATGCTTAATACATAATTTAAAGATCTCGTCTCGAGGAACGGCTATTTCGTGTGCACATTCTCTTAGTCGGTATATTTATTTGGAAGGGATAGTCCCTCTTTTAATGTATACAGAGAGGCTATATGTGTATCAGCTGTATTGCGCAAGACTATGTCGGGATTGTGAAGCCGTTCATTGGTTCTGACGTCATGTGACGTAGTGATACCCGAACAGACACAATTAGCCGAAATTCTTCGTTCTATATGTATCTCGAGCTACTTATGACGCCACCTCGACCTACTAACCTGGTTACCAAAGGTCGTCTCGACCTGCTTACGACGTCATATTGAATTACTAACCTAGTTACATAGGTCATCTCGACCTACTTATGGATACCTACTGCCCTACTTATGACGTAATGGTGACCTACGTATGGTGACCTAGTAACCTAGTTATGAGGTTATGGTGGCCTACTTATGGCGACCTACTGACCTACTTACTTACGGTGACCTACATATGGTGACATACTTAGCGTGACCTAGTGACCTATTTATAACTTTTTTTTTGTTAGTGACGTAATAGGCTTTCCCGGCTTCCCTGCCCGAGAACCGGCTAATTATATTCTACTATATGTCCTTACACGCCATACATGTACGCCCACAACATCTCTATTGTCCCTAACTCTCCATACGTCCACGACACCTCTATTTTCCCTAACTCCCCACATGTCCACGACATCTCTATTGTTCCTAACTCCCAACATGTCCGCGGCATCTATATTGTCCCTAACTCCATCAATGTTCACGACATCTCTGTTGTCTCTAACTCCCCACACGTCCACGACATTTATATTGTCCCTAAATCCAAACACGTCAACGACATCTCTATTGTCCCTAATGCCCCATACGTCCACAACACATCTCTATTGTCCATTCCTAGTACAGGGATTGATCCACAGTATTAGCTAATAGGTCCATTAGCAGGATGCGAGTTATTTTAACGATTTTTAGCCTGAGAATAAAATCATATGTGCATTCTCACAATGCAACCCAGGTGTATGTTACAGAGGGCTAAGTTGGGTGCGAACGACCCCCTCTCAGCGCCCAACCGCATGTTATTTCCTATGTTGGAGCCCAGCATAGGACTGGGCTCTCTAATAAATAAGCATGAAAAACGATTCCTGCAACAAATCCTGCCGACGTCAGATCTTTTGTTGAGATTTTTTGTCTTGTTGAGTAAGGATTGTGTGTCTCATGGAGTGATCCAATATCACAATAACTCCAAGAGTTACACACCAATTAAACTGACGAAGTAACAACCTCGGATGAGATCAGTCATTCACACAAGCATCGATCTGTGCAGGTTTAGCCCGAATCACGCTTGTCCACCTCGATAAACACTCGCGAGGTACAGTGTACTTTGTAGAAGCACGGCTGCAGGCCCATGAACGTTATGAAGGTCGCGTTCAGCAATATTACAGCTACATAGCGACGAGCAACATCAATCTCTTATCTAAATATCTAACTACACAATCAATTATATCACAAATCAATCGTCCGAACAATCCTTAATCAAACCTCTGATGAGCCTTTTCGGTCAATGCTTGTGGTGTCTACTGAATGCAACTAACATTATACCATTATAAACACATTACAAATCAATCGTTGTCAAGCAATCTTTTTAGAGACTATTTTAGATGCCCTCAGCATGCAACCATGAAGACCGCGAGATGAGCCTCAAAGTCCCAAATATTCATGTTTACTAGTTTCGAGCAAAGTCTCTTTCTACCACAACAATATCATCATTATAAAAACACAGTTTGTTTTCTTAGATTGATCAGTGACTTTACAGAGATATGATCTTAATGTCCGAAGAATCTCGCTGTCCATACTATCGGGAACCATCTTCTCACCTCCCAAATTTTGAGATTTCACACTTTTTTGACTTCCAACCGATCTCCTCGTGACAGATGACATGGACATCCGCCTAAGTCGTGGTCTACACCCCGAGGGCTACAAGATGACATCCCCCACGACGCATTCGGATCACGGATGGTCCATTTTTACCCCAAACACCTTCCTCCCCACCCCTAAAATGCCTGCTTTCTATACTTCGGCCAGACTGCGCATCCGCAAAATGACGAAACCTGACTAGACACCAGTCCATTCCGACACTATCCCAAGAGGCTTCCCACGGGGCAATCGGACCATTAGGGGTCCATCTCTACCTCTAAACGTCCATTCCAATACTCCGTTTCTACTGCGCATGCGCAGATATACGCTATTCCCACCCCACA
>JAVTVY010037901.1:0-16189 GCA_036873755.1 Hanleya hanleyi | reverse complement strand
AGTGATGCCAAACTATCACACTTACAAGCTGCGCTGTACTACAGGGATACACCCGGATACCAGAACATACTACTTCCTGGCAATAATGGGTACGCCAAACGCAAACGATTAGCAAAAGAAAGCAAGTCCGTCGATATGATGGGACGACTGCACGCCGATCTGTTCCTGCAAGACCGCTACATGCTGAACGGGGTATCCATCAAGATCAAGTTGATCCGTTCCTCACCTAAGTTCGCTTTAATGGCGGCTGGAGAGGGAGCTATCGATTACAACATCATCATTGAAGATGCGGCCCTGTTTGTCCGTACGGTAGATTTGCAACAGGGGGTGTTGCTGAGTCACATGCAAGCCTTAGCGAAAAAAAAAGCCCTGTATCCCATCCGACGCGTACAGACCAAGGTGTTCTCGGTGCCCGCAGGTACGATGATGGCCAACAGAGAGAATTTATTTCTAGGAAATCTGCCTAAACGTCTTACCCTGGGGTGTGTGACCAACTCCGCATTCAATGGAAATTGGGGTGAGAATCCGTTCAAATTTGATCATTTCAACATCAACTTTGTGGCACTGCACGTGGCCGGCCATCAAATTCCAGCCCGCCCCTTACAACCGGACTTTACTAAGGGAAACTATGTGCGGACCTACCTGAACCTGTTTACAGCCACAGGACAAAACAACCAGGACGAAGGCAATACCATCAGTCGAAAAGACTTTGCCAATGGGTACACATTGTTCGCCTTTGACCTCACCCCTACCTTGAAACACGATCATCAACTGGCTTTACTGAAGAAAGGCAACCTACGGTTGGAACTGCGTTTCGCCTTCCCTCTACCCAGCACCATTAATGTGATTTGCTACGCCGAGTTTGACAACGTCATCAGCGTGGATGAGCAAAGAAACGTGCTGTGTGACTTCTCCAGCTAGAGATCATGGATACAGAACAGCTGATGGACATACTCCAGCGAGATGCCAAGATCCCCTTTCGAGGTGTGTTTCCACGCAATGTGTTTCCCACCCACTCCACTACCCCTGCAGCCTACATCCTGAATACAGACACGAGGAGTCGACCCGGTGAACATTGGATAGCTGTGTACGTGGACACCCAAGGCCAAGGCGAATACTTTGATTCCTACGGACTTGCACCCCTCCATGCCGATTTGGTGAAATTCATGGACGTCTCTACTACACAGTGGCGTTGGAATACGCAAAGATTACAAGGCCCCTTGAGTAGTGTGTGCGGACAGTACTGTGTGTTTTATCTCACTCACCGGAGTAGAGGACATTCTATGTCTACCATTGTACATATGTTTGATGATTATTGTCAAGCCGAAGACCGGGATGTTCTCGTCTATGACTGGACAGCCTCTCGTTTTAATGTGCATGCTCCATTTCTCTGGTTAACTTAATGTACTGCGCGCGCATCTTGTTTTATTATTGTTATGACGTTATATTGTTATGACGTTGTTGTTCTGACGTTCATTGTTGAATAAATTGATGAAAAAAAACACAACAAAAATGATTTGACTTTTTCTCTCTTTATTTAAGTCAACAAGAATAAGTTACTCTATACAAAAATAGAAATACAGGGTACAAATAGTAGAGGTATGTACACATAGAATAGTAGTGATTAAGGTACAAAAAAAGTTTGTCAGAAGTAGGATTCGAACCTACGCGGGTTTTCCCCACCAGCACTTAATACCGGCGCCTTAGACCACTCGGCCATTCTGACTTTTACAGTTTTATAACTCGTGTCTCCACAGTTAATGTTCCACATTTTACAAGTCCAAGTATGTAGTGCTCACACCGTCGGCCAATACTTTTCGTTTGGGATAAAAGAAAGTAAAGGCGTCTCGTTGCTGAATATAGGTCCGCATCTGGTGGTCCACCACACGGAATCCTCGGTTAGTGCCACTCGCACTGGCCTGGCTTTGCAATACACCCAGGTAGAGATCTTTGTCTATGTTGGGATCGCGCCGGCTCACTCCTTTGCAGCTAAACTTATCCTCTCCACCGCCAGTTCCTCCGTAACAGTAGTAGGTCTTGGAGGAGAGCGCAATCATAGCATCTCCACTCCACTCCAGCTTGAAGAGTCCGGGTGTCCGCTTATCGTAGGTGTAGTGATCGCGTCGGGGTAGCCACTCGTCCCGTTCCGCCTCATATTGCACCCGTAACTCGGGTTTGACGAGTGACTCCCAGTCCGGATGGGAAACGACCATGTAGGCCGAATCTGTGTCCATTTCCATGAGTTGCCAGTCTGAGGGATCAAAATACACACCCATAAAATCATAGATGAATTCCAGCATTCGCAGTTTGGCCACCTGGTAGACCATACATCCAATCTGGAGCGGTAGGTTATAGGTGATAGTCTTCTTGGCTGACGTCACTTCGTAGGTGTCGTCATCAATCACCTCCACGGATCGATAGAGAGGAGAATTCACTTTTTTGCGAGCTTGGGTAGTCGTACAAATGTTCACGTTGACGTGTTTATCCTGGTTGGTTACCGTTTTTCCATAATAACCATTCCCAGTCAATTTCCAAGATTCAGCGATAATAGCCTGACTCGGGAATTCATCACCTTGACGACGGGCCTTCGTCACGAGGTCAGCGTTCTCGGCAAAACAAGCCTCAGGCACGTACTGGATCACCTGATAGATTTGAGTAATTTCCAAACCGTGTTTCATATACCACTGCAGTAAGGGAGTGCCCAGCAAGATTTTCTGCGCCCACATACTGCCAATCAACATGCGGCGAGGTTTAGACAAACACTCGTGTTGCTCCGCATAGGCGCTCATGGTCTCTCCAATGTCAGCCCGACCCACCAGCGTGTTCTTGAAGATAGGCGGACACTGGGCGAAGAGGGGCCTGAGAGTGTCGAGACCATGCAAATCACATTCTACAAAGCCGTAGAGCTGACCCGAACGAATGGCGTCCAACATCTGGGGTAGACTGAGAAATCGCCGACGACTCAAGGGATATTCACGTTCTTTTAAGAACCGTTGTAAATGAGGTAGGGCCTGGCACATGGTGTGGAATTCACACTCCCACATCTCTATGAGATGGAATCCTCGCTCTTTGACATAATCACCGTTGATCACTACTTCTTCCCGTAATTCTTGTGCCGATTTTCCACGTCGCTCATTGAAGCGTCCCGCACTAAAATGACATTCGTGGCCGTGCCAGTAACACCCGTAAAACTGGAATACAGTCGGTTTGCCTTGTACAAGGGCAAACCCATCGACGGGAAGTCGGCGATCTCCTACCCGCTTCTCCGTGGCGTTGGTCTGGTGACGTATATAAATGGCCCGTCTATACGCTTCCCAATCTAACCACTGGTCGGCGAGATGTTTATAGGGCGTCCGTTCAGGTGTAAAATGCCGACCTTCTGCCCACCAACGTGTATAATGTCCACTGGGCATAGGTTGGGCGAGCGACCATAGGTACAAGGCATTGGCGTCAAATCCGATGATTTTGGCACAGGGTTTTCCACTAGGGAGAGTCGTGACATCCTTCTCATGGTAGCGGTGGAAAATAAGACTGGGACCACCCACAATGTTCCGCTTCAGACATTCATGCATGTCTGCATCTTTTTTTTGAATCAGCGAGAAGTAGGTTGGACAGTCTTGAAAAAGATGGCGAAGCGCCAAACCCGGTAAACTTAAACACTCTTTGAAGATGTCGATGTGCATTTGGCGACAAAAGAGTTGCACCATTTTCTCGGCCGCTTCCAGGAAAGGAACCACATCTAGGTTGTTATACCATATGAGGAAATCTCGCAACGTCTGCATATGTTCAGCGTTCCATACCTGCTGGAGTTCGATGTAGGTGGTCTCGGACAGAGCTTCTCCTTTCAGGTCATTGTAAAACGCTTCCCGGGGTGGTAACTGGGTGTCTTCTAAGCGATCCAGGCTCGTCATATAGGAGTAAGGAAAGTAACCTTTCATCTGGGTACAGTTATAGGCTTTCACCCACTGCGCATAGCTACAATTAGGTGCCAGGTAATTGCGTATATCGAGGAAACGAAGTGATGTAGTAGTGAGGGCCATATGGTTGTTGATCTTCTTGATGATCGACTTCAGGGTATCGGAGTGCGCCAAGTAAGGGTAGAGAAATTCCTTCACCATGTTCAAATCGTATCGCCCCGAATTGAAGCCGAGCACCGGTAACTGACCTAAGTATTGAAGGAACCGTAACTTCAATTTCTCCGCATAAGGTTTAGGTAAAGGGACATCCTGCGGAGGCTGGGACTGCTGGGACTGCTGGGACTCGGCCTCGGACTCGGACTCTTCATCGTCGCTGAAGGCTACACCCGGTTCAGGAATGCGATCGTCCAGCTGGGTGAGTACGTCGTCGAACTTGGTCACCAACAATGCCGTACTGGCCGCACTGACTTGCTCTAAATACTCCATCATACGGGTGATCAACTCATAGGATTCCCCCGTGGACACGAAACACACCGGTGCAGCGTCATAGCCAGGTACGTTGGATGAAATGCTGACACTGAGGGGAATATGGCGCTGTGTCCACTGCGTTTTACCCGAAAACAAGTCCATGGGCTCCAACAGGGCCTCAAAATCATAGCATGCCCGGTAGGGAAAATAACGGTCCTCTTCCGGTATCATGATACCCTCATCGGCCAGTTCCTGGAAAATAGTAGGTGTATTATGATACACTCCACCCGGATAGACTCGCTTGACACTGTTGTCACAGATTTTCTCGTGGCGATGTAAGTTGTAAGACTTTTTAAACACACAATGGCATTGGGCACAACTGAAAGACTGAGCGTACAGGCTCATATTGGTAATGAGCGAAAAATGACTCACGCCATTGTCATCGAACACATTCACTTTCATCGTAGCAGCATACCGTTCTGTAGATCGACGAACCAATTCAGCCACATAGGTATCGTCCTCCTCGCATCGTAATCGATAAACAAAGATATTAATATCGAACAGTGTTTCTACATCATCCAAATTCTTAAAGAGGACTCCACGGAAGTGCCGCTTATCCATGTCTTGATGCTCTAAATACGCTTCCCAATAGCCATCGGTCATTGTGTCACAAGTCTTGGGGTCACACTCGTCCAGATGCACGGCCAAACACCGAAACAGACATTTCTGGTCTTTGTAGGGTCCATTTTTTCCTGCTGTTAATGCATACAGGCCTTGTCGACGAAGCAACCACGGGGGGAGTTGTACAGGAGCACCGATCGGGTGATCTCGCATTTTCGTGACGAAAAATGTAACGTTAGTGACCATTTCCACAAGCCATTGTGTATTGGGGCGTTGCAGACGGGCCCACTCCAACGAGTCTAATGTAGTGAGTTGCTCGACCACCGGCTCCAGAGAAATCTCATCCGTGATGGTGAACGGCTGGTCAAACACATACGAATTGTTACTGGGATAGAAATACCGCAGTTGGTCCGTCTGTTTATGCCGTAAGATATAGCCAAATGTGACATTCAACTTATAGGCTGTCACCTGATCTTTGAAAATGTTCTCGGCATATGTAGTGAGATACGTGAGGTCCTCCAGCCGAAAATTGTATAAGTCCAAAAGACGACGATCACGGTGAAAACAATGGCGTATGGTAGACCAGTGTCGTTGATAAATGGCCCTGACACGTGCATCTTCAGGCAAGACTTCAACCGGAGGTGCGGCTGGGTCGAAGGGAAAATGTGCTCCACGTCTCATGCTTTTCGTCTCATACAAGCGGATAGGCAAGCAAGGCAGGCAGGCAGGCAGGCAGACAGGCAGGGAGACAGGTCAGGTAAGTGAGATTGAATACACCCTTCCCCTAAAAATGGACTCCTTTTATAGCCCATTGAACCTCATTTGCATATTTTCAGCGGATCAATCCTCACACACAAAAACAAGCCGCCATCTTGAACACGACCACCCCTAACACACACACACAAACAAGCCACCATCTTGAAAACGACCCCAAAGACCTCATTTGCATATTTTCAGGGACAACAAGGCCGCCATCTTGAAACCGACCACCCCTAACCTACAAAAAACAGGCCGCCATCTTGAAAACAGTGGGGAAAAACCCAGAGACCTCATTTGCATATTTTCAGGGGGACAACAGGCCGCCATCTTGAAACCGACCACCTAACCACCTACAAGGAGCGCCATCTTGAAAATATGCAATGGGGACCCCAGAAACAAGGTGGTGACGCCCTACAAAAAACAGGCCGCCATCTTGAATCCGACCACCCCTAACCTAGAAAAAACAGGCCGCCATCTTGAAAATAACACCAAATGGCGAAAATAGCTAAGTACAGAAGGTGAGACTGCTTTCCTACAAAAATGGGCTATAAATGCTTTGAGGCAAGGCCACCCTAACCTAGAAAAAACAGGCCGCCATCTTGAAAATATGCAAATGAAGGGTGAAACAAGTGCAATTGGCCGCCATCTTGAATCCGACCACCCCTAACCTAGAAAAAACAAGCCGCCATCTTGAATATACCCAATGAACCCAATAACCTCATTTGCATAAAACTCATTTGCATAAACTCACGCATGCGCACACACATAGCCACGCCCCCAAAATAATTTCTGCGCATGCGCAGTGAAGCGCTTTGGCCCTTCAAGACTCTTTCCCTACTACTATTATCGCAACATTGGTCCCAATAGGGAACAGGATTTCTCTGTTTTCCGGATTCACTAACTTTAGTCTTAGGAATAGACTTTTCAGCAGCGGCATTGATGGCTTCAGTGAGATTATCATTGAACTCATCAATGTCGCTGGATATAGTGTCATCCGTCACCAGAGAATCACAGTTGATATTAAATAGGGCCCAATCTGCTTTGGACAATTTTCACCTAGCGGGATAGGAAACGTCATTTACCAATGGGATTTTACCTAAGGTGAACAGGATGGGAAAATGATCGCTCCCACACGTTGTACTGTTGTCTGCATACCAATTAGATTTAGTTGCTAGAGTTTTTGAAACGAGAGTCAGATCGATAGCCGACAAACCTCCCGTACGAGCATCAAGACGGGTTGGAGAACCGTCATTGATAAATATGATATCGTGTTTGTTAAATACTTCTTCTAATACCTTTCCATTAGTGTCACAGGACTTACTACCGCATATTTTATTATGGGCATTAAAATCACCACAGATGATGAATGGACCTGTACATTTAGAAACTATCAGATCAAAATCAGACATTTTAAGGGACTGGGATATAGAAGGATTGTACAAATTGACAATGAATATTGATGACTTATCTAGTAGACATACTTCAATGCATTGACATTCTACAGATTCGAGGGCAGGGAGCTCGATTTCTTTATACCCTAGTCCCTCTCTGATGAGCATTAGAAGGCCTCCTCGGGGCCCGGATGAACGGTCTCCCCTATAAGGGATGTAACCGGGGTAATTGAATTTATTATTCGGTTTTATGAAAGTCTCCTGAAAACAAAGTACGTCAGGGGAGAAACCTAAGTTATATAAATAGTGCTTGAAATCAGCACCGTGAGCCGTGAGGCTCTGAACATTAAACTGCAAACAGCAGAACGCCATTGCAAGAATTATTACACTAATGGTACGCTTATCCATTATTCGTCCGTACCATTTTCTATGAGGTTGTTAAGGAAATTTGAGGAGGAGAAGCCATCAAAATGTTTTATGGCACTTTTAACTACAATTTCTAAGATTTGTCTGTTTTTGTCAACGAGGCAAGCAACTAACACCTCGCAAACGAAACTTACTATATCATCAGAGGATGGTGCTTTGAGCAATCCTTCTCTGGATTCTGGGGTATTTGGGGTGTCCACTTTTGGGGAATACACGGCATTTGGCCGAGCCGGACTTTGTTGAACTATGGTAGCTGGAGTTAAGGGTTTCTTTTGAACTCTATCCGCTAGTGTAGTCAATTTCTGTTGAGGAGCGGGATTTAGGGAGCAGTTATTTTCTTGAGTTTTCCTATCAGGGAGATCTGAGCTATTTTGTTTAACTACCCTCATAGCGTCAGCATAGGACACCGTCTGTGTTACTTTTACCTGGAGAATTTTAGTTTGTTCTTTCCGGGCTGGGCAACCCGCGTAGGCGCTAGAATGGGCACCCGCACAATTACAGCATTTTGGATTCTCCCGATTTTTACATTGCTCAAATGGGTGACCTTCCCCGCATCGCGGGCATCTGACTTTGCTCTTACAAAAAGGGGCAGTATGACCAAATCTTTGGCACTGAAAACATCTCACTGCAGGAGGGATATACGGTTTAACGTCAAAATTTCGATAAGCCATAGAGATGGAGGAAGGCAAATCCTTGGTGAAATGCAAAAGAACAGAAGTAGTTGGTTCTTTTTCTTTCTCCCTTGTTAACCGAATCGCTTTAACTACTTTCTGGTGTTTGAGGTGAGATTCAATACTGGACACTTCCATATCAAGGGGACAACCATAAATCACTCCTTTAGATAAGTCAGTTTTCTGTGAAAACTTGACACTAGTACTACCAATCAAATCTATTTGAAGTAGTTTCTTTAGTTGGCCTGGATCTTTACACCTTACTAAAAGGTCACCAGATGCCAAGGGCTTTATGTGGTCAACATGACCTACTTTATCAAAGATATCTTTGCCTAGTTGAATATGATTTAGTTTCGAGGCTGGTCGGCCAGTAATAGTGCTCATTATTACATTTAAATTAATTGTAATTGGAGAGCAGAAGAATAACCTAGACTTCTTTTTGTCTTTTTTCTTGGTGGAATCGGTATCAGAAAGTGATCTAGAGTTTTTACGTTTTAAAGTAAATTCATCGTCGCTGTCGGATGAGCTCGATAGATTGGAACCGACCATCTGGGGCTCGCTTAGGGAACGAGTACCGTCAGCCATATTGGCGGACAGAAAGGGGCCCAATAAATCTAAATTGACTACAATATAAGTAATCAAACTTGCAGAAATAACTTGTAGTACCTGCACGGGAACAATACCCTTACCAAAATAAAA
Organism: Hanleya hanleyi; assembly: GCA_036873755.1. Classification (NCBI taxonomy): domain Eukaryota; kingdom Metazoa; phylum Mollusca; class Polyplacophora; order Lepidopleurida; family Hanleyidae; genus Hanleya; species Hanleya hanleyi. Next base: position 7,237 of record JAVTVY010037901.1, on the reverse strand, counting down.
TGTATGGATAATGTATGGAAAATGTATGGCTGGTGTATGGGGTGTATGGGAACTGTATGGATCCTGTATGGAAGATGCATGGGCAATGGTGAAATGGTAACGTCAAATGTCTGGTAAATGTATGAGAAAAACATAGGATTTTCAGAACTGTATGGCAAATGTATGAGAAATGTATGGAAAATGTATGGAACTCTCAAAATTTGAAGTACAATGTATGGAAAATGTATGGCGTGTACTGAAAATGCCAAGTCCTCCTGTATGGAAAATGTATGGAGAAAAGTGCAAAAATAAAATTCGTATATGTCATTGTATGATAAGTGTATGTGTTCCTTGAACGTGATAAAACGGTAGTCAAACACGATGTAAGGCATATGTATGGGAACGCTAAAAAGATGAAAATATTAAAGATTAATGTATGGAAGCTACCTGGGTCTTTTTGAAGACATGACAATCAATGATTTATTTGGCTGTACAATACAGGATTTATTTTGCATCAACAGAGTCAATGTATGTAAAATGTATGGCAAGCTTTCTTCAGATAAAATCGATTAAGAAAATATATGGAGCATGTATGGGACTTCTTGAAGATAAGAAAAATGATAAAGTATTGATATGGGACATTCTTTGCATTCAATAAGTCATTTGATGGGAAATGCATGGCGAGATTTCCTATGAAAATAAAACTGACTGAATGTATGAAATATGTATGGGTTTCTTGTGCTTTGTGGTGAACGCCACGAGTTGAAGTTACAAGCCATTCTCTTAGACACAACGGACGTAACAGCGGCTCTAAACAAAGGATCAGCTGTTCTATCAATTACAGTGCCGTGATCGCCACCCGCGCAACTGGGGAATTTTTAACCTAGACTTCAATGGAGCGTAACAGGTTTTTCCTAAAAATCTTCTCTCATGCTTGAGATATATTTCTACAACTTGGCGAAGTAAAAGATAGTACATCCGTTCAAAGTATGTGTTAAAATCAGAGCTGAACTAGCCTTTTTCGAAGTTTTTTCCATTTACTTCTGTGTTAAAATTAGGCTTTTCAGAGGGAGGAAAATCTCCAGTGACGTCATTGTATCATAGAGAATTGCTGAACGAAAAGTTTGGTTCCCAATCCACAATTCTCAGATAGAGATGAAGGGAACCAGTCTGAAAACAAGTTCAACAAAGAAGTGTGCTGTCACGTTGTACTATCGCTATAAGCCACATTCTGTTATAATGAACAATCACCTATAGAATATAGGCAAAAAATGCAACCCATTCATAACACTTTCAATAAAGTCTCCCCAAGAACTATTTTAACCGAAGCACGCAGTATGGACTGATTCCAGAAATTTTGACAGTGAACAGTCACGCGGTAAATTTCCAAAATAACAACAACAACATAATTTCAACAACAGTTGTGGCGATGTTACAATTTCATGGATACGATTATTCAGACCGAAGAGGCATCAGAAAGACGAAGAAGAATCGTAGGCGGACAATACAGGTACGTATTCTGATTTCCTGATGTTTCTCTGTGTGGGCAATGTTTATTTGACGCTTAGAGTTATATCCCCTGAAAGCTACATTCTGTAAGACAAACGTTATTATGTCCCTTATACCGTCTGCTTCATATGATAGCTAATTCACGGACTCGCCGCCAGGCGGCATGATCTTTCTTTTCCTGCAAAATGGCGGGCTGTGATAAACCAGAGCGTGTTTGTCGGAGAAACATTCCACTATTTTGTAAACATATATGAACACTACGTTGGTTCAAGTACTGTAATCATAGACTGTGAGTACGATGTTTATTTTCATATAACTGATTCCTATATATTCACGCTAAAGTGATACTAATTTCGCTAGTTTCGGTTTGTTGACCTTTGATCAGCAATTACGTCATTTCATGACATGTAATTATATTTGTCTCGCTATGTAATTCTATTTTTCACGCTATGTAATAATACCTAATATGCGTACACAACCGCTGTTATGAACTTCAGATGTAGGGTAATTCCGGTACCAAATTATTGTCATGAGTCCGACTAAAACTCAAATTAGACCGGATTGGTCCAACTAATGTTTATGCTCTGCATAGGTTGATACCTAGTATTACTTGGATTGTAGATTACAGTGTGTTATGCTGCCATGTGCCATGAACTGAGGGAAGTCGCTGTGATTTATGTCCTGTCTTCCACTCTGCATAGATGGTATATCAGGGCGAGTTATTTCTGTAATGAACTACATGATACTATGTGTGTATTGGGACTTTAGGTAAGGGTTGAATATGTTATAAACATGCATCCTGTACTTTTGGTAATCAATTACCAGTGCTATTTAACCACAGTATGTTTCTTCAGGTATGTCATTGGTACATGAAGCAGACATGTGTGCTGATATGAGATTTGTGCTCAGAGTTATATATGACTTTAAGGGAAATTCAGTTTATATACTTTAACCCTATAATTGTCTAGTCAGTCAGGTATAATTGTCCAGTCAGTCAATATGAGCTTAGTCGACCTTGTATATTAATATTTGGTATAATCTTGGTTCACCCTTTTTGGTTACCGGTCAACATTGATTCATGTAACAACAGAATACCTTTCCGTCCAAATACCATGTGAATAAATGACTGAACTTTAATCCGGAGTTGTTGGTTCCTTTCCGAAACCCGGGTAACATCTGGCGCTGCTAAGCAGGGTTTGGGCTAGCAAGGTGGAAATAAGGGTGACAGCTGAAGTTGAGGACGGATGAACTGTATGGTAGGACCACGGAGACCAGGTGGAAGCATCAATGGGAATTTTGGTGAATATCGGGCCTCGTGGAAGATAATACTACATACAGAACACATAGTGATGTGGATTGAGCCAGCTGGACTACAGTAAAATTTGTTTCACACTGTATGGATGAACTGAACTGAACTGAAAAATTGTTTGGAAGAGCTGAAGTGAAAGCAGCTGAAACGAACATTGACATTGAATTGATGAACTTGTTTATCATGACACCCAGTTAGGTATCTTCTATTCAATGTTGAAGTAATACTTGACCCAGGACTGATAATTCTAGATGTAATTAAAAGTTGAATTGTTCAAGTGTTAAATTTCTAGAGAATCAAATCTGAAAATAGAATTTGCACAGGGTGACCTTGATTCCTAAATTCATCATATACTGTGTGGTGTACTAGTATGTGATTTTTTTGCTGCATGCATTTGAATGACAGCATTGTATGTAATTGTTATTATATTTGATCTACCTGTATGGAATATTTTTTGAGATTGTATGGTTTCATATGTACACTATTCCACATTTGGGTCTGATTCAGGTAGAAATTGACATTTGTGGTGTGTGTGATTTCATATTGTATATTGACATTTTTTGGAGACTGAATGATTTCATATGTACTCAACCCCTATATATTTTGTGACATATTTGTTAGATATGACATTTTTGGGGTATTGCATTATATCATAATGATTGTCATTTCTGGGGATTGCTCAAGTTGATATGTACTTTATTCCTGATTGTGTATGATACATGTGCTAGAGGTGACACTTGGGGATTGTATGATTTCATGTTGATTGTCATTTCTGGGGATTGTTTTATTTCATATGTACTCCATCCCACTATTGCATATTATACATATGGTGGATTTGACATTTTTGGGGAATGCTGGATTTCATAGGGAATATTGTCATTTTGGGGATTGTATGATCCTGTTCTCACCATCCCTATGTTGTGTATATGACATATTGAATTTGCAATGCCACATTTTACATGTATCTAAGTGGAGTAGTATGGTACCTGCAGATTGCACCAAACAATTGTATTGAATGCTGCAGCTCTCACTAAATAGTCTGATCAGGTAATCTGTGCGATATGGCGGAAACTGTTGAATCTTTAACGGCGAAACTACAGGCATTGGAGACGGAGTTAAGGGCGGAAAAGGATGGAGCAGCAGATCTCCAGGCCCAGTTGAATGACTCTAGGGACCAGCCTGAAAGGGTAGTTTATGTGCCGAAAGATAGGAAAATCAAAAATTTGTCGGGACGTCCACAGAGTGATACCGACCCCAAGGTAGAAGATTGGGTTGAGTATGTTCGATCTTACTTGACAGCACGCCGACTTCCACAGAAGGAGCAGCTTGATTTCATAACAACTCACTTGGAAGGGCAAGCACGTGATGAGGTACGATACCGCCCAACACGAGAACGGGAAGACCCCAACCGGGTCTTGGAGATAATACTGGAATCATTTGGGAACCAGGACCAGGACTTTTACGATCGCCGACAGAGAGAGGGTGAGTTGTTGAGAGCTTACAGTCACTCCCTTCTTCAACTTCTGGAGCGTGTAATGAGACAAGATGGCCGCTGTGTTCCAAATCGAGAAAAGACATTGTGCTACCAATTCAGTGACAATGTAAGAGATGTGGCACTTCGCAAACATTTGAAACGCGTCATCCGAGAAAGACCGGATATACCATTCCTGGATTTGCGCCAAGAGGCAATCCGCTGGTCTGAGGAGGAGGAAGAGACCTTCCGGCCAAAACCTCGTCAGAGTAAACCAGTGATCAATGAAACTGTTGCTGATGTACAGTCACAGGCAGATCCGATAGCACAACTGACATCTTTGGTTGAACAGCAACAGAAACAGATATCGGACCTTACTGAAGCATTAAAGCAGAATAGAGCACCACCAAGAAGAGATGATCGAAGGAAGGGGTTTCCCCCTAAGGATCGATCATGTTATAGGTGTCACCAGCTTGGGCATTTCAAGCGTGATTGTCCACAAAATGGCGGACAAAGCAGGCTGACTGCTGGAACTCTGACTGGAGCTGGTAATGCTGATGTTCCAGGGCTACAGGCAACCAGCCACAATGTTACTGGACTGGAAGACAACTCAGTAGGACAAGAGGATTTCATTCAGCGGACAGTTGGCAGCTGTCCCACGATAGCAGCCAAGGTGAATGGGGTAGCAATACAGTGTTTAGTAGACACAGGGTCTATGGTCTCCACTGTATCTGAATCATTCTTCAAGGAGAAACCGCAGACAGTGGTTGAGCAAACACCCCAAGCAGCTCATTGGTTAACCCTTCGTGCAGCAAATGGGCTTGATATCCCATATATTGGATATGTGGAACTTGATTTTGAGATTGATGGGAAAACAATCCCAAATAGAGGAATCTTGGTGGTGAAGGACACATCTAATAACCAGGTGACACCAGGCCTCCTGGGTATGAACATTATCAGTCAGTTTCCTGGTGATATGAAGACACTAGGTAACATCAGGGTTCATTGCAAACAGGTGTTAGGGGTAGCCAGAGTAGCTGGGCGTGCTATGGTGCCCGCTAATTCGATGAAGATTGTTGCAGTGACAGGTAACAGAGACATTATCCGTGATAGCGTGATTGTTGAGCCTCTGCAAGGGAACTTTCCCCATATACCCCCAGGGCTGTTGGTTACAAACACATTAACCAGGAGTGTGTCATCTGGACCATTACTCGTGCGAGTGGTGAATGTAGGTCAACAGGATGTGGTGCTTCCTCCACGGATGAAGCTAGGCCTAATTCATCGGACCAATACAGTGTTGGAGGATGATGAATTTGAGTTTGTCAGGGCCGGTGAAACGGAGGTGTCCGTTCAAAAAGTTACTGCTTCACCCACGGCAGAGGTCCCTGATCGTTCCACATTTTCAGTAGAGGTAAATTGGGAGAATTTAGAGTGCTCCCTCGATGAGAAACAACAGGTAGAGACATTCTTTGGAAATAACAAGGACGTCTTTGCATTCTCGGATAGTGAGTTGGGTTACTCAAATTTGGCGATACATATCGCATGCTGATAGCAAAATACGAACGTAGCGTGCAAGATCTATGGCGCTACGTTTCGTAACATGTGTCTAATTCCGCTTAACCCGGGGCTAGGGGCCGTATGAGCCCATGTACTTCAAGATTCTCATGGTACTCATATGAACAGTCACAATCAAAGCGTGACTGAGGTACATCATTTTTAGATGACGACTCTATAACGAATATTATGGATTAAGAATACTGATCAGCGATACGGATTTGATATTTTGGAACATCATGATGTCTTGCCGGCATCATTGAAAATTGCTGACCGCTTCTCTCTTGCAGGAAACAAGCCTATGTTTATGTATGCTTTTGTCTTTTTGAATTTGGTGCTAATACTGTTATATGGAAATGGAATAGGTCTTTGGATTATGGACGCGGATATTCTCTAATGGACGACGGCTGGATTATGAATGACGGACTAGACGCTTGTAATTATCGGGTAGTGAGTTGGGTTACACAGACTTGGTGACCCACAAGATCACCACCAGAGATGAGATTCCTGTATCCATGCCATACAGACGGATACCATCTCCCAATTTCTTGGAAGTGAAGGAGCACATAAACAGCTTCTACCTCGTGGTGTTGTACATCCTAGCACGAGCCCATACGCATTTTCAATCGTGGTGGTGAGGAAGAGAGACAATTCTATAAGGCTATGCGTGGATTATAGACGCCTTAGTGCTAAAACTAGGCGTGATGCATTTTCGATGCCAGACATTGAGCGATCCTTCGCCTCACTGGCAGGAGCCAAATGGTTCTCGACTATGGACCTCACCTGTGGTTACAACCAGGTGGCGATGCACCCAGTTTCGGTAGAAAAGACTGCATTTACGACACCAATGGGTATATTTGAATATGTTAGGACGCCGTTTGGTCTAACCAATGCGCCAGCCACTTTTCAAAGATTTATGCAGCAGTGCTTAGACGACAAATTATTTGAAAATGTGATAGTGTACCTGAACGACATCATTGTATATTCGAGAACCTTGCCTGAGCATCTGGAGCATCTCGAGTTTGTGTTTCAGAGATTAAGACGACATGGGCTAACGCTCAAAGCCACCAAATGCCACTTCTTCCAGAAAGAAGTCAGATTTTTGGGTCATGTGATATCGGCAAAAGGACTCTCCACTGATCCGGAGAAAGATGCATCCGTCAAAGATTGGCCCAACTCCCACAAACGTAAAGGCACTGAGATCATTTCTTGGACTGACCAGTTACTATCGGCGATTTGTCAAAGGATTTGCTAAACTGGCAGCGCCACTCCACACCTTAGTTGCAAGCACTCAACCAAGGAAACTAGATTGGGGTGCCGAACACGAACCAGCCTTTCAACAGTTGAAGGATAAACTCACCTCTTCACCGGTTTTATGGTTTGCAGACTTCACATAGCCCTTCATCCTGGAAACA
>JAVTVY010037900.1:0-15969 GCA_036873755.1 Hanleya hanleyi | reverse complement strand
ATGTATGTGTATGTGAGAAAAGTCGGGAGCAGGACAGCTAGAGAGTCGCAATTTGTTCTTTCCTATCAATTACGCTAGCTGGACGGCATATTCCTACTGGAAATAATTTATTGAACACAGATTTGCCAGAAGTAAAAAAAAAGTGAACTAAATCTTTATGGTACATGATATCTAACGTCGTGCTTTCAAACTGACCTGAACGAAAGAGAAAACTCCAAAATTCGGGTACGTCTCAGTGTTGAAATTTCATCAGGTAGGCCTGGACTAACAAATTATTTTGATCATTGTCTAAATATTTATTAATTCTATGCAGAGGGGGGCCTATATATAACGTCCGGCATAAATATTAAATAATACGCCAGTATGTGTTTACAAGTCGACCTTGTTCCGTGTGTGACGGTTCGTCTGCTTCAGATTCACTGTCCCACTGTTCCACCTCATTTTGGTCGTTTGGTACAGGTTCAAATTGATACGGCAGAACGTCAAGATGTCCATTTATGTCCTCTGTATATAGATCATCATCACGAGCATATTCCTCCATGGTTTCGAATCGCTTTCCCATTAATTTTACAGCGATATACGTGATGGAGTAATCGCAAATCCACAGCTTAATATATAGCTCAGACAGCTGCCTACAGGAGACGATCGCTTGTCTGACGTCACGCGGCGTGACGCCTAAGCTCATTAACGGGTTAACTGAAGGAAATTGAGCTACAGGTCTTTAATTAAAAAGGCTTAAATACGCCCACAGGGGACAAGGAAAATTTTTTTTTTTAAATTCTTAGTTAAGTACTAACTCTTCTGACGCATATTCCAGAGAAAACAAAATGTTGATAAAAATCCTTTAGCAGTCCAGATAAAGGTGTTTTTATGGATGTTTGGATGCATAGCATTGAGTTATGGCATGCAACATGTAAATCCAAATCACAACTCATGGTATGGTATCTGCATAGCAAATTTGACAAGAATCCGACAAGGCATCCTCAAATTGCCCGGAAACAAAACTCAGGTGTTGCGACCAGGCAGCACAACATATAGGCGCAAGTGGGCGAAATGCAATCACAAGCAACATCTCATCGCATGGCATTTGCAAACCAAATTTTTGAAGAATGAACTGTTCTTAAGTTATTGTCCGGAAACCAGATATATATGAGGCAGCACCTAAAAGGTGCAACAACCCCTCAGCCAGGCAGTTTTAGTTAGTGTATATTGGTACACAATGAATGGAAAAAATACGTAAAAGCCTGAAAGATTTGGTTGAATGCAGAAGATGCTTTAGCAGTGGCTTGTAAAAGATTAAAATATGATGAATTCAGTGTGGAATGTTGGATGCATTGGAGAACTATAATAAATAATTTGACATATCACGTGCGAAAAATATGGCGGAAGAACAAAAATGTTCTGAACAAAAACAAAAGGCTTCAAGCCATTCTTGCTTTGAACCCTAATAATAATCTGAACAATAATAAAAGTCTTCCGATTTTCAGTGGGAGCCAAGTAATATAGAGTTTTTGATAGGAATACGAAGCTGCACATCGAAAACCCCTCTGGGTGCCAGCCATTCACAATCTATTAAATTTGAACCATACTACTTTGAAAACATCAGGAACATCAAGCAGTCAAGTGACAAATATACAGATTATCAAAAAACTTGCAATCAAAAATGACCGCAAAGTTTTCTGTTCAATCAGAGATACCGGCAGTCATTACTTGTCTCTTGATGTATCTATGACGTATACCAAGCAAACTGAACACTTGAACAGTATCAAAGGATATATAGATCATCAATGATTTTACATAAATTGAAATGGCTGCCAAGGTTTCCATCCGATCAGAGAAAAAGGTTCGGTCATTCATTTTTAGTCTCTTGATGTATTGATGATGTATATAAAGTCTTGCATCAAACACTTGAACAGTACTGAGAGGTATAGATTTTGCATAAATTAAAGATGGCAATCAAGTTTTCCACCTAATCAGAGAAATTGGTTGTCATTAATTGATGTATCGATGATTTATAGTTTCATATGAAGCACTAAAATGGTATCAGATATAGATCGCTAATGATTTTGCATAAATTAAAATAGTCGCCAAGATTTCCGCCCAATCAGAGAAACCAGTTCTGTCATTCATCATAAGTCTCTTGACGCAATGATGATGTATATCAAATTTTACATCGAGCACTTGAACGGTATCAGAGATAGAGATCATTAATGAGTTGGCATAAATTAAAGATGGCTGCCTATCCTTCCCGTCATTCAGAGGAACTGATGTGGTTATTCATTGCGAGTCCCTTGATACATCGATGCCGTATACCAAGTTTCATAAAGAGCACTTAAATGGTGTCAGAGATATACATCATTAAAAATTTGGCATAAATTAAAGATGGCTGCCAAGATTTCCGCCCAATCAGAGAAACCAGTTCTGTCATTCATCATAAGTCTCTTGATGCATCGATGATGTTTACCAAATTTTACATCGAGCACTTGAACGGTATCGGAGATAGAGATCATCAATGATTTTGCATAAATTAAAAATGGCCGGCCATCCTTCCCACCTCTCAGAAGAACTGATGTGGTTATTCATTGCAAGTCTCTTGATACATCGATGCTGAATACCAAGTTTTGTATAAAATACTTCAATGGTATCAGAGAAATACATCATTAAACATTCTGCATAAATTATAGATGGCCGCCGAGGCTTTCACCCAATCAGGGAAACTGGTTTGGTCATTCCTTTAAAGTTTCTTGATGTATCGATAATCTATACCAAGTTTCACACTGAACAGCGAAATGATTTCCGAGATACACAAGATTCACGGTTCCGCATAAATTAAAGATGGCCGCCAAAGTTTCCACACAATCAGGTCCAGATTCAATAGGGTTCTGGGTCACGAGCATATGGATGTGCACGGCAAGTTTGGTGTGCCTAGGGTAAGTCGCTCTAAAGATATCTTGGTAACGAGAAAGCTGTGACGGTTTTGCATAAATTAAAGATGGCCGCCAAAGTTTCTAACCAATCGGGTCCAGATTCAATAGGCTTGTGGCTGACCACCCAACAATCCTGTATACCAAAATGGAAGTCTCTAGAAGCAACGGTTTGGCTTCTAGACCGGTCGAAAGACGACTGATGACCAGACGACCGTACGTACATACCGACGACAAGACCTCACAGCCTAATAAGCTGAGGGGTAATAAATCTGATGAGCAGTTCTCATATCGCCGGGGAATGAATTCCGGATTTTACCACCAGGTGGCCTACCTGTTGGCGAAAGTGGGCGAACTGCAATCTCAGCGACATGTCATGGCATATTCATACTAAATTTTGAAAAGTGGGTGGTTCAAGTTATTGCCACCTGGTGGCGCCACCTCTAGGCACAAGTGGGCAAAACACAATCTCAAGCAATATCTCATGGCATGGTATATACATACCAAATTTGAAAAGAATCCAGTCAGACGTTCTCAATTTATTGCCCAGAAATGCATATAGGATTTTACCACCAGGTGGGGCCACCAGGTGGCGAAAGCAGTCGAAATTCAATCCCAGGCTGGACCTCATGGCATGGTATATGCACACCAAATTTGAGAAGAATCCGATTAGCGGTTCTCAAGTTATTGCCGGGAAACAAATTTCAGATGGATAGACAGACGAACGGATGAATGCACTGACACAGGGAAGGACGGACGGACAATCGGAATCCAGTATATCCCCTACTGTGTACAGGGGTATAAAAAGTGACCAGGTATCCACATATCTGAAGGAAAAAATACGTAAAGTTGTGATCTTATTGTCCTGGCCTGAAACTAAATGTCGCATGGGGTTTCTGTCCATTGGGGCTTTTGTCCACGGTATATCTGTTCACTGAGGCTTTTTGCAAATCCCCAAAAGACTGCTGTACTGTTCTCATAATGTTCATCATTTTCATAGAATAGCTTCCATTTATCGAGGGGCGAGGACACATTTTGTTGTTGTTGTTGTAATGCAATTTATTGTTGTACAGTCTAGCCTCACCATAAAGCGCCTCGATATAGCACTGATATTCTGATATAAGGCGGGTGCAATCATCTCCCCCAAATAAATAAATGCAGGTTATTCAGTTAGTGAGGCAGATATGTGAAATAATTGTGGCTTTTGTGGTAAAAGCACCAAAATTGGCACAGTTGATGATCAGAAGGTACTTAACGATTCCAGATATAGGGCCAAGCTCAATTTTTTCTTTTATGCCCGTAAACTGAGAAAATCTAAGATGGCCACCATGTGCGTCGTGAAAATCTATTAAGCAGCATATCTCCCTGAATACATGTCACAAAAACATGAATAAAATGTTGTTTTATATGTTTTCGTACAAACGGAAGTCATTGCTGATGCAGAAATATGACAATTTATCATATTTTATAACTTCAAGACATGCGTTCAGAATATCTATATTAACAAGTCCATATGTGATCAATTTGATGATCAGTAGACACTAAACAATTTAAGATACAGTGTCATTACGATTTTGTGCAATATCAGCTATATGTGTGAACATCAAAGATTGTGTCCATACGATTCACGCATAACAAGAAGTACCATATCGTAGTCACTTAAGAACATACATATCTGAATGCAATATTATTTTCTATATGTTTTCATAAACACAAATAATCGGGCAATCGACAGAAATGCATTGCAATCATAATTATATACGAATGCATGCGAAATAGCTGCAGTTTATGAACAAAACCCAAAATTTGTCCGATCCCCTAAGCAAATATCATTATATGAACATTCTTATTATTTTCCCAGATATAAGGCTTCCAATACCAAACTGCACCGAAAACCAACATAGATACGCCATCAAGAAACGCCACAATCAAGCAAACCAAAACAACATATTATTATGACAAATAAATCTGTGTTTCTCTTCTTGCAAATGACGGATTAGAATCACCATGCCAGCGAAGAAGCGATGTAAGATTGTACAAGATGACAGTCTGCAACCATTTATGTCGACAGCCGGCCATCGCCATATGGATTGGAGCCGTTGTGCCCTGTGCCAAGTACATTCATCAGAAGTACTCCACTGCCCAGCAAGGTCGAAGAGGACAGATGATGGGGCTGGGTAAGACCGCGTGGGTGACATTTTAACAAAGTTCCGAGACTTAGGCGAAGAGCCAATTTCTGTGGACATAGCTCTGTTAGATGATGGCGATGGAATCTCTCAGACACTTGCCAAACATCGTGCAGAGGGGCACTCTCTGTTGCACCTTCGTCACAGAAGAAACATGTGTCACCTTTTGATGTTACATCTTCGCATGCAACATGGCGCCGCGTGTAAGGGCGATCTCGGGTGTCACCTTCACATGGAGGTATTGTTCGCGACTCTAGTCGTGCCAGTCGACTTGAAGAACATTTCAAACGGCAAGATGTGTGCCACTGGGCACTATATTTGGGAAGTGTCTGAGAGATTCCATCGCCATCATCTAACAGAGCTATGCCCACAGAAATGGGCTGTTCGCCTAAGTCTCGGAACTTTGTTAAAATGTCACTCATGCGGTCGTACCGAGCCCCATCATCTGTCCTCTTCGACCTTGCTGGGCAATGGAGCACTTCTGATGAATGTACTTGGCACAGGGCACAATGGCTCCAATCCATATGGTGGTGGTCGACTGTCGACGTAGATGGTTGCAGACTGTCATCTTGTACAATCTTACATCGCTTCTTCGCTGGCATGGTGGTTCAAATCAGTCATCTGCAAGAAGAGAAACACAGATTTATTTGTCATAATAATATGTTGTTTTGGTTTGCTTGATTGTGGCGTTTCTTGATGGCGTATCTATGTTGGTTTTCGGTGCAGTTAGGTATTGGAAGCCTTATATCTGGGGAAATAATAAGAATGATATGATGAATGATATTTGCTTAAAGGATCGGACAAATTTTGGGTTTTGTTCATAAACTGCAGCTATTTGTATATTACATATAATTATGATTACAATATCTCTCTCAGAATACCAATATTTATAATTTATGAACACATAAAATATGTACATTCAGATATGTATGAACAAGTATTTTCACGATATGAACTTTTCTTGTTATCAAATGTCTCAGACATTTTACCATAACGATGTGCAAAATAAGCATTTTACATCTTAAGTGACCCAGGTATCTGATCATCCGTCGATCACATATGGACTGGTTAATATAGATATTCTGACGCATGTCCTGAAGTTATAAAATATGATAAATTGTCATATTTCTGCATCAGTAATGGCTTCCTTGTGTACGAAAACATATAAAACAACATTTTATTATGTTTTTGTGACATGTATTCAGGGAGATATGCTGTTTAATAGATTTTCACGACGCACATGGTGGCCATCTTGGATTGTCTCAGTTTACGGGCATAAAAGAAAAAATTTAGCTTGGCCCTATATCTGGAATCATTAAGTACATTCTGATCATCAACTGTGCCAATTTTGGTGCTTTTACCACAATTATTTCACATATCTGCTTCACTATGGTGGCCATCTTGGATTTTGCCATTTCCGGGCATCCACGGAGAAAATTTAGCTTGGCCCTATATCTAAAATCGTTTAATATATAATAAACTTCAAATGTGCCAATTTTGGTGCTTTTACCACCAAACCCACAATCCTCCTGTACTTTGCCACATATCCGCTCCACTAAGTGTATCATTCAAAAACAAAGCCTCTGTGTACCATAAACTTAGATCTGTAAGGTGTTTTGCTGATAGTGGCACAAATTGATACCAAACTACTATTTGTAAGTGTTTTCAAGGCATGGAAATTTCACAAATTACAACTGAAGCATAATTAAAGCCAACTGAGTAATTGTTAAATGGTAATTCACGAGCAGGAAAGGTTGTGGAGATCTAAACTGTAGATTGAAACTTGCAATAGCTTTTCCAGCAGATTCCTCAACAGATCAGGGAAAATGCTTGCAACATTCCATGACTATTTTGGAAGTAGAAACAGAATGGAAAGAAATCATTTCTGCATACAGGGAAATTATTATGTAAATGATTTGACCATTAGATTTTAGAAACTTACCACAAAAACGCCCATAATAGATAAATGTTGGAATTAAACCATGATATTGATGGACAGAAAAGTAACAGACAGACAGACAGACAAGGACCTGACCAATGAAACATACAAAAGGCACATCTACAGATTACATTCTATATAGAACAGAAATTTTGCAGGCTGCCTTCAGTACTCAGGGAAAAGAGCGTGGACAGACAGATGGACGGACAGACAACAATACCCCTTAGCCCAATCAGGCTGTCGCTGAGGGGTAAAAAAGTGCAAGGGAGGAACAGACGATTGAAAAACAAAAATTATTAGATCATTTCCTAAGATTATTCCATCATTTTACCATAATTCGTAGATCATTTACCATAATTATCATTTACCATAATTATATTAGATCATTTTACAATGATTATTAGATCATTTATCGCAATTATTAGATCATTTACCATAATAATCATTTACCATGATTATTGGATCATTTATCACGATTATAATATCATTTACCATAATTATTAGATAATTTACCATAATTATTAGATAATTTACCATAATTATTAGAGAATTACCATAATTATCATTTACCATATATATTAGATCATTTAGTATAAATATATTTGATCATTTACCATAATTATCATTTGCCATAATTTTATTAGATCAAATACTATAATCAATAGATCATTCACCATAATTATATTAGATCATTTGTTATAATTATTAGATCATTTACCATAATAATTATTTACCTTAGTTATCATTTACCATAATTATCATTTATCATAATATTATTAGATCACTTACCATAATTATATTAGATAATTTACCTTGATTATTAGATAATTTACCAAGATTATTAGATCATTCACAATAATTATATTAGATGAATTAAAATAATTATTGGGTCATTTACCATAATTATCATTTACCATAATTATATTAGATCATTTACCATATTTATTATTTACCATAATTAAAATAACTATTGGATGATTTACCATAATTATTAGATTATTTATCATAATTACATTCGATCATTTACCATAATCGCAACTAGTAGATCACTTACCATAATTATGTTGGATCATTTATCACAACTATTAGTTCATTTATTAAAATTATATTACATCATTTATCACAACTATTAGTTCATTTACCATAATCATATTACATCATTCACCGTAATTACCATTTACCATAATTTTATTAGATCGTATACCATAATCAATAGATCATTCACCATAATTATGTTAGATCCTTTACCATAATTATTAGATCATTAACTGTGATTATTAGCTCATTTACCATAATAACATTAGATGATTCACCACAATTATATTAGATAATTTATCACAACTATTAGATCATTCACCACAAATATATTAGATAATTTGTCACAACTATTAGATCATTCACCACAATTATATTAGATGATTTATCACAACTATTAGATCATTCACCACAATTATATTAGATCATTCATCACAACCATTAGATCATTCACCATAATTATATTAGATCATTTGTCACAACTATTAGATCATTCACAACAATTATATTAGATGATTTATCACAACTATTAGATCATTCACCACAATTACATTAGATCATTTATCATAATTATCATTTACCATAATTATGTTAGATCATTCATCACAACTATTAGATCATTCACCACAACTATATTAGATCATTCATCACAACTATTAGATCATTCACCATAATTATGTTAGATCATTTGTCACAACTATTAGATCATTCACAACAATTATATTAGATGATTTATCACAACTATTAGATCATTCACCACAATTATATTAGATAATTTATCACAACTATTAGATCATTCACCACAAATATATTAGATAATTTGTCACAACTATTAGATCATTCACCACAATTATATTAGATGATTTATCACAACTATTAGATCATTCACCACAATTATATTAGATCATTCAACACAACCATTAGATCATTCACCATAATTATATTAGATCATTTGTCACAACTATTAGATCATTCACAACAATTATATTAGATGATTTATCACAACTATTAGATCATTCACCACAATTACATTAGATCATTTATCATAATTATCATTTACCATAATTATGTTAGATCATTCATCACAACTATTAGATCATTCACCACAACTATATTAGATCATTCATCACAACTATTAGATCATTCACCATAATTATGTTAGATCATTTGTCACAACTATTAGATCATTCACAACAATTATATTAGATGATTTATCACAACTATTAGATCATTCACCACAATTATATTAGATAATTTATCACAACTATTAGATCATTCACCACAAATATATTAGATAATTTGTCACAACTATTAGATCATTCACCACAATTATATTAGATCATTTACCATAATTATCATAATTATATTAGATCATTCATCACAACTATTGGATCATTCACCACAATGATATTAGATCATTTATCACAACTATTAGATCATTCACCACAATTACATTAGATCATTTACCATAATTATCATTTACCATAATTATATTAGATCATTCATCACAACTATTGGATCATTCACCACAATTATATTAGATCATTTATCACAACTATTAGATCATTCACCATAATTATATTAGATCATTCGTCACAACTATTAGATCATTCATCATAATTATATTAGATCATTCATCACAACTATTAGATCATTCACCACAATTATATTAGATCACTTATCAAAACCATTATATCATTCACCACAATTATATTAGATCATTTGTCACAACTATAAGATCATTCACCATAATTATATTAGATCATTTATCACAACTATTAGATCATTCACCATAATTATATTAGATCATTCATCACAACTATTAGATCATTCATCATAATTATATTAGATCATTCATCACAACTATTACATCATTCACCATAATTATATTAGATCATTCATCACAACTATTAGATCATAGACCATAATTAGATTAGATCATTTGTCACAACTATTAGATCATTCACCATAATTATATTAGATCATTCATCACAACTATTAGATATTCACCATAATTATATTAGATCATTCATCACAACTATTAGATCATTCACCACAATTACATTAGATCATTTATCATAATTATCATTTACCATAATTATGTTAGATCATTCATCACAACTATTAGATCATTCACCACAACTATATTAGATCATTCATCACAACTATTAGATCATTCACCATAATTATGTTAGATCATTTGTCACAACTATTAGATCATTCACAACAATTATATTAGATGATTTATCACAACTATTAGATCATTCACCACAATTACATTAGATCATTTATCATAATTATCATTTACCATAATTATGTTAGATCATTCATCACAACTATTAGATCATTCACCACAACTATATTAGATCATTCATCACAACTATTATTCACCATAATTATATTAGATCATTCATCACAATTATTAGATCATTCGCCGTAATTATATTAGATCATTCATCATAATTACCATTTACCATAATTATGTTAGATCATTCATCACAACTATTAGATCATTCACCACAATTATATTAGATCATTCGTCACAACTATTAGATCATTCACCATAATTATATTAGATCATTCGTCACAACTATTAGATCATTCACCATAATTATATTAGATCATTCGTCACAACTATTAGATCATTCACCATAATTATATTAGATCATTTGTCACAACTATTAGATCATTCACCACAATTATATTAGATCATTCATCACAACTATTAGACCATTCACCATAATTATATTAGATCATTCATCACAACTATTAGATCATTTACCATAATTATGTTAGATCATTCATCACAACTATTAGATCATTCACCACAATTATGTTAGATCATTCATCACAACCATTACATCATTCACCGTAATTATATTAGATCATTCATCACAACTAATAGATCATTCACCATTATATTAGATCATTCATCACAACTATTAGATCATTCACCGTAATTATATTAGATCATTCATCACAACTATTAGATCATTCACCATAATTATATTAGATCATTCATCACAACTATTAGATCATTCACCATAATTATATTAGATCATACATCACAACTATTAGATCATTCACCATAATTATATTAGATCATTCATCACAACTATTAGATCATTCACCATAATTATATTAGATCATTCATCACAACTAATAGATCATTCACCATTATATTAGATCATTCATCACAACTATTAGATCATTCACCGTAATTATATTAGATCATTCATCACAACTATTAGATCATTCATCACAACTATTAGATCATTCACCATAATTATATTAGATCATTCATCACAACTATTAGATCATTCACCATAATTATATTAGATCATTCATTACAACTATTAGATCATTCACCGTAATTATGTTAGATCATTTGTCACAACCATTAGATCATTCACCATAATTATGTTAGATCATTCATCACAACTATTAGATCATTCACCGTAATTGTATTAGATCATTCATCACAACTATTAGATCATTCACCATAATTATATTAGATCATTCATCACAACTATTAGATCATTCACCATAATTATATTAGATCATTCATCACAACCATTAGATCATTCACCATAATTATATCAGATCATTCATCACCATTAGATCATTCACCGTAATTATATTAGATCATTCATCGCAACTATTATATCATTCACCGTAATTATATTAGATCATTCATCACAACTATTAGATCATTCACCGTAATTATATTAGATCATTCATCACAACTATTAGATCATTCACCATAATTATATTAGATCATTCATCACAACTATTAGATCATTCACCATAATTATATTAGATCATTCATCACAACTATTAGATCATTCACCATAATTATATTAGATCAAAAACCATGATTATTACATCATTTACCATATCAGAATGTGATGTATAATTGTACTGTCAAACCTTGAATGGCATATGAATTCCCTGGACCTCGAGTGCCTCTGTCATGATACACGCCATGATAGAGCTCGTCCGATGGGTCACAGTTTTCACAAGCTTGTTCACCGCCACCATGAGCCGGTCGCTGGGGTTTAACCAGGCATTGATTGCTGGTGTGGCTGTGCTCAGTAGATTCCAGTCCAACCTACAACATTTCACAAGATCTCAGATAAATCTAACTTAACATTCTGATAAATACTGAATCATTGACAACCTTCAACATTCTGATAAATACTGAATCATTGACAACCTTCAACATTCTGATAAATACTGAATCATTGACAACCTTCAACATTCTGATAAATACTGAATCATTGACAACCTTCAGCATTCTGATAAATACTGAATCATTGACAACCTTCAACATTCTGATAAATACTGAATCATTGACAACCTTCAACATTCTGATAAACACTGAATCATTGACAACCTTCAACATTCTGATAAATACTGAATCATTGACAACCTTCAACATTCTGATAAATACTGAATCATTGACAACCTTCAACATTCTGATAAATACTGAATCATTGACAACCTTCAACATTCTGATAAATACTGAATCATTGACAACCTTCAACATTCTGATAGATACTGAATCATTGACAACCTTCAACATTCTGATAAATACTGAATCATTGACAACCTTCAACATTCTGATAAATACTGAATCATTGTCATTGACAACCTTCAACATTCTGATAAATACTGAATCATTGACAACCTTCAACATTCTCAAAGATCTTATATGTAACTCAGCATTTTGATAAATAATAAATAATAATAAACATCGACATGACTGCACATGAAAGTGCACAGACTCATGCTTGTCATGCCTCTCATATATATCAGCATGATCAGTCTGGGGACTGATGTTCACAAGTTACTAATGGTTACCTTATCATGTGATTTATGATGTGCCCTAACGGCACATCTTAGTTAGACCTATATCTCTATAAAAATGAAGCGGGCCTTCTCTCTCGTTGACTTTACAGTGTACAACACAATTAAGAGATGATTTCAATTTCGACATCGTAAACTATCCCTATCTGGACAGTAATATACCAGAGGGACCTGCCTATGGCATATACGTATCTCGCCTAGTAGCATTTGCTAGATCCTGTGTTAAATGTGATGATTTTAATCAACATCACAAAACATTATTCGAAGTTTCTCAAATTTGGCGATGCATATCCCATGCTGATAGTAAAATAAGAGTGAGTGAGTAGTAGGGTTTAACGTCGTTTTCAACCTTGTTTCAGTTATATCACGACGGTGCCTACATGTGCCAGAACACGAGAGTGTTCACCGTTCCTATTACCCTGGACACTGATTAGCCCAGCCAGTACAGCGGTTTTTTTCTTAACTTGTGTCTAATTCCGCTTAACCCGGGTCTAGGGGACATATGAACCTATGTATTCCAAGATCCTTATAGTATTCATATGAACAGTCACAATCAAAGCATGACTGAAATACACCATACTCTAGATAACAACTTTACAATGAAAATCATATATGGATTAAGAATGGTACGGATATGATATTTTTGGAACAAAATTTCTTGCTGGCATCATCGAAAACTGTTGACCGCCCCTTACCAAAAAATCCTATAGGATTCCTATAAGAAAATGTCCTATACGATCCTATAGGATTTTGCCTATAGGACAGTCCTATAGGATTGTCCTATAGGACAGTCCTATAGGATCTTATAGGACAGTCCTATAGGATCTTACGGGACAGTCCTATAGGATCTAATAGGACAGTCCTATAGGACACTCCTATAGGACAGTCCTATAGGACTGTCCTATAGGCAAAATCTTATGGGATCCTGTAGGACATTTTCCCACAGCAATCCCATAGGACTGTCCTATTGGACCCTATAGGACTGTCCTATTGAATCCTATAGGACTGTCCTGTAGCATCATTTATGAAGTTCAGCAATATTCCATAGCTATTTTCAGGGTACTCTTCTGAAAATGAGGTGAACCTTTAAATGCGGAGTTCAGTAAATAAAATGGATCAGGTCAACTCGCTTCTGGTCCCTGGTATCGCTGAAGTCATGGCACATACACAGCGTCCTGAAGTTTTTAAAGGAATAACCTCTTACAGCAACTACATGGAACAGCAGTGATTGCTCTCTAAACAGTACTGATCAAATAATTAATGTGTACTGGACAGAAACTGATCAGTAATGTTCAGATAACACACAGGTACTATTACGTAACATGTAAGACATGTTACCCATGAAGACATTTAACAGAAGCCGATCCGTGCATATGGACATTTTATTGTATACAAAATAACGCAGGATACACATAAATATAGAGGGTATATATTAGAATGACATAATATCAGTGTGCCATGTTGTCACTGGGGAATGATGTGGGGAGCCTCTCTGTGCTTCTCCTTCCGTCTGTAGCACTTCTGTTCGCCATTCAGTTTGGCCTTCATAGAATCCTGTATATCTTATCCTTGCCAGGAAACTTCTTTTGGTAGTACTTTAGCGAAAGTGGTAAAAGAAAATATTTAATTAGCACATCATTAAAAGACATTTAGAAGTAGGGCTGCAATGCAGAAAAGAAATGCATTAAACTTGCCAAAGGCTTGGAACTCCAATTTATATACTCAGTCAAATAGGCAGCTGCAAGTTTGTGGGTAACCAAGTTTAATACTTGGGCAATTTTACTTTGATTGGCTCCTTATTTAAGTATTACAGCATTTTATTATAGCGGGGTAATTTAATTTGAATACCTGGCTTATGGGACATTAAGCGCTCAAAATGTTTTTGTCACAGTACATACAACTGATAAAAGATCCGAGATATTTTCAAAGACAAGAACAATTACCTTGTATAGCAGTTATCTTGTCTTGATTCAATGAGTGGTTTTACGTCTGCATCAGGTCCAGTATTTGACTCCACATCAGTCAGCGTGTGTGTAGCCATCTCAGCTCTTGTGAATAAAGCTGACAATATAAATAGCATCAACTTGTTCAATAGGCTACCAAAATGATCAGTCAGCTTTAGAAGACCCTTTAAGTATTTAAACTCACTATAAAATTGTTCTTCAGGTATCACTGTTTTAAACATATTGTACTTATGTAAGGATATCCCAATTTAACTTTCTCTGTATATATCATTACATTCCTATGGATATGGAATAGGTCTTTGGATTATGGGCGCGGATATTCTTTAATGGACGATGACTGAATTATGAATGACGGACTAGACGCTTGTATTGGGCTAAGAGTTTGTAATGGAGTATAGATAAAGCCTTTTATTATTATGAACGATAAAAAAAACATATGACTTACAAGGTCAACATCTAATTCGGTGGTATGCTGTGAGATGGCGAAAACTGGAGATTGCTGTCCCAGGGTACCTGGTGTTCGAACAACCAACGGAGATGGAGCTGGTGACTGGGTAGTCGGCATAGAGAGGACTCTGGTACAAGTGGAGCAGCATGTACCATTGGTGAGGGACGTCTCTCTGGGGTAGTTGTCTCCTGAGCACAATTGCACTGACAGCTTTGCTTCACTTCCTGTACAAGTTGTGACAAGTCCATTCTTGGAAGATCTAATGAGAGAACAAAAAACAATAGAAATGTATTCGCAAATGCACCATAACATATTGAGGATAGTTAAATTACAATACGGATCATGTGTACATTCTCATGCTATTTAAATGAGGTAATTATATTATAAAGGAGATAATTCATTACGCTGAGAATCATGCATGTGTAAAATGCGAAACCACTGATGGCTGATCTGAAGAAAAGCATTTGAGCAAATTTGTTTGGAAAATAGTTATTGCAGAATATATGTGTATAAGGACACCCTTCCATATATTTCCAAATACATATTCATGAATACGTCTTGTTCCCTTATTTAGCCATCTTGCATACAGAAAGAATGCTGAGCC
>JAVTVY010037899.1:0-16537 GCA_036873755.1 Hanleya hanleyi | reverse complement strand
ACGGTGAAGACCATAAACAGCCTCGATGGAGAGATGCAACAGATCTTACAGAGACCGGGGTTAAGCGACAGTGAGAAAGTACAACGGTACAATGAGACGCTTCAACGGTACATGACATTCATGGACCAATACAAAACCCTGTCTACCCCAGCAACAGCACCACCACCACCACCACCACCACCACCACCACCACGTGACAGACCGCCGACCTCAGCACCGTTCCAACAGCCGGGTGGGGTAGCCCCCACAGCCCCACAGTGGGTGGAAGACGAAGTGCTGAAGAGTGTACCTGCATCGTTCAAGAAACAAGCTGGCCTGGTATTACAAAGGATGAAACAGAATCCTAACATGACTTGGAATGATAAAGGCGAACTCCTGGTACAGAATCAGGTGGTCCCCGGCACCCACATGACGGATTTGGTGAATGATCTGATGCGTCAACGCAGATCGCACACCGATCCTCGAGGATGGGAGGTCTTCGCTCAAGGCTTGAAAGACATGCATGTACCACAGGAATTGGTGGGGAACCCCCACCGCTGGGCCTTTATGCAATCACCGACTCGTGCACCACGACTCTCACCACAACCTTCTTGGGAAGCCGACTGGGAACCGGAGTCACCCCCAAAAACTCCACCACCACCACAACGGGCACCTTCTTTTCAAACCTTTGAAAAACCACCCTCGATCAGGACATCCCATATCTCCAGAGCCGTGACACGTAGCAAGTCAACGCGACGAACACGACGCCGGACACAACCGCCCAAGGCCTGGAACACCTATTAAAACCAACAGCAGCAGCAGGACAGCTCAGTCGCCATGTTTTACCTGACCCTACCCAGTAACAGTTCGCTGGATGTGTTTCCTGGCAACACCGTGGCCAAGTACGTCACCCAGTTACCACAACCGTTACATTTACCTGGACGCTGGGAATGTGGCCTCGTGGATATCCAATACCCTTACTCGTGGTACAACGTGCGAGCCAATGAAGTGTGGTACGAGGTGACCTACGAAGGCAAAACACCCGACTCACCCTGCCCGAAGGCCAATACGATACCCCCAAAGAGTTCATGGGTGGGCTGTCAAGACTGATGCATTATAAGGCGCTACGGGGGGTGACGAATACTTCAAGACCCATCAAAGCCTATCCCTTCAAGAATCACGTGGACTTCGATTACAACGCACACAACGACAAGGCACAGCTTATCGTCTCCGGCAAGACGTTCGCTGGTCCCACCGAACACCATGGCGAGATGCCGATGGATATGAAGTCGGGTATGTACGGACTCTACGTCTACTCGGACGTGGTGGACAACCACATCGTGGGCGATATCAACACACCTCTGTTACGGGTGGTCCCCATTAAAAAGACGTATGGAGGTCAAGTCACCCACAGTTTCACCCACATGCTCTACTTGCCCGTACGACAAACTGACATCAACACGATCACGGTGGATATAAGAGATGACACGGGACGACCGGTGGCATTCGAACGGGAAAAGTGGTGCTGACACTTCATTTTCGACAAGCACGTGCTCCCCACTTTGCATAATGAAAGTACCTTACGAGTGCGATGCACGCAGCTATGCCGACTATTATGCCCAACAGGCCGGGGGTGGCTTTCCGGTCTTTAGCGGTGCACGCATGCAACGAGGACATGGACTGGGGAGCATACTCGGCAGCATTGTGAAAACGTTCCTGCCCTTGGTGACGCGTGGGGTGAAAGCAATGGGCAAACAAGCGGTACGCAGTGGACTGCAAGTGGCCGGTGATGTCTTGGGGGTACGGCACCCAAAGAATCCTTGAAACGGCGGGCCAAAGAAGCGGGAGGCGTCTTGGTGGCCAAAGCACAACGCACCGTTGGGAATAAAAGAGCTGCCCCACCGAGACCACGCACCAGTCGACGACCGACCCAGCGACGACGCACATCGAAGAAGACAAAGGATATCTTTTCTTAAAACCTGTCCTTAATCCACGCCGAGTCCTGCCCTCCACCAACAGTGAATTTGATTTGTGGACCGTGCCGCCCACACAGACCAGTGTCGAACAAGGATTATGGGTGGAGCATCTCCCGCTCTCCAGCATCAACGAAACCGGGCCCATCGAGTTCACCATCAGTAATGCGGATACGGCCTATGTGGATTTAGCCCATACCTACTTGTATGTGGAAGCCAAGGTGGTCAATGGAGCTGGCACCAGAATCGCTGACCAAGCAACGGTGGGCCCGACGAATCTCTGGCTGCACTCGATGTTTCAGCAGGTGGATATTTTTCTCAGCGACAAACTCATCAGTGACTCTACCAACACGTACCCCTATCGAGCCTACATCGAGACACTGTTGTCGTATGGCCGAGAGGCTAAAAAATCTCAGCTGACAACCGCTTTATTCTACAAGGACAATGGGGGATATAACAAACGGAAGGCTTTCACTGCGAACAGTGCCTCGGTGGATATGATGGGTCGACTGCACGCAGACATGTTCATGCAAGACCGGTACCTCTTGAACAAGATCCCCATCAAAATCAGACTGATACGGGCGCCTCCGACCTTCGCCTTGATGGCCACTAACGTAGAGGGGCATGCAGCGGACTATAAGATTGTCATCCAAGACGCAGTCCTGTATGTCCGAAAAGTGAAACCGAATCCAGCCGTTCAATTGGGACACATGAAAGCCTTGGAAACAAAACCAGCCCAGTACCCTATCCGACGTGTGCAAACCAAAGTGTTCTCTGTGCCTGCTGGAAATATGGGCGCCAACAAAGAAAACCTGTTCCTGGGGGAACTACCCAAGCGATTGATCCTGGCCTGTGTGGAAAATACCAGTTTCAGCGGAGCCTACCCAGAGAATCCGTTTGACTTTCAACATTTCGGCATCAATTTTGTGGCCCTGCATGTGGATGGACAACAGGTGCCAGCCACGGCCTTAACACCGAACTTTGGGCGGAGGAATTTCATTCGAGCCTATCAGAGCCTGTTTACAGCCACCGGTCAAATCAACCAGGACGAAGGGAATATGATCAGTCGGGAGGACTACGCGAACGGATACACGTTGTTCTGTTTCGATCTGACCCCCACCTTAGAGAACGACCATCAGCTGGCCCTGGCCAAGCAAGGCAACTTACGGTTGGAAATCCACTTTGCACGAGCCCTGGCGACCACCGTCAATGTGATCTGCTACGCCGAGTTTGACAACATCATTCAAGTGGACAAGGCGCGCAACGTCCTGTGTGACTTCTCCACCTAACATGGATACAGACCAGATAACCACCGTGCTGGAGAATGACCCAGAAACACGTATGGTCTTTCAAGGGGTGTTCGCCCGAGATGTGTTTCCATTAGACCGTATGTATCCTGCTGCTTACGTTCTCAACACGGACCCGATGGATCGACCCGGTGAACACTGGGCGGCCGTGTACTTGACAGAACAGCAGGGCGAATACTTTGACCCGTACGGCCTGCCACCCCTCCATCCCGATTTAACAGACTTCATGGATCAAGGCACAGAGACGTGGTGTTGGAACAGTCAAACGTTGCAAAGCCTGACCAGTGGTGTGTGCGGACAATATTGCTTGTTTTACCTGTACCATCGATGCCGGGGAAGACCCTTATCTACCATCGTACAGATGTTTGACGAGTACTCCCAGGCCGAGGACCGCGATGTACTCGTCTATGACTGGGCCGCCCATCATTTCAATGTACAAGCCCCGTTCTGGGCTTAAGTTAATGACAAGCCCCTTGTTCTGGGCTTAAGTTAATGACAAGCCCCTTGTTCTGGGCTTAAGTTTACAAGCCCCTTGTTCTGGGCTTCAATGTGCAAGCCCCTTGTTCTGGGCTTCAGTTAATTACAAGCCCCTTGTTCTGGGCTTCAGTTTTCACGTGGTTGTTCTCACGTTGTTGTTGTTCACTGAATAAAAAAAAATGAGATCTCACCAAAAAACCCTGTCTTGTGTGTTTTGTTCCTAATGCATCAATGCCCAATGTGGAGATTCAGTCAAACTGAAATCAGTGGTGTAGGATGGGACCAAAATGTAACCCATCAAGTTTAGAATGCAAGAGCACAATAGTAAAAATAGAGAGCCAATGAAATCAGCCCACAGACCAAGTACGTGTTTTTGGTCTAGGTTTGGAGCGGGCATTTCATTGAGGTACGTGTATACGGTGAGTGAAGAGACTCATCCAACACGTATAGATTAAGTTTATGACTATAAGTTCTAGGTAACCCATCAAGGTTAGAATGCAAGAGCACTATAGTAAAAATAGAGAGCCAATGAAATCAGCCTACAGACCAAGTACGTGTTTTTGGTCTAGGTTTGGAGCGGGCATTTCATTGAGGTACGTGTATACGGTGAGTGAAGAGACTTGTCCAACACGCATAGATTATGACTATAAGTTCTATGAGCATAATGCATGAAAGTGGCTTTGAACACCGTATTAGCCAATCAGTGGCCTAGAATGGAGCCAAAGGTAACCCATCCATGTCCAGAAAACATTACCCGGGTGTACAAGAACCCAGATGTAGGCGCGGACGTCAGCGAAACACACCGTGAGTACCCCAATTCGATTGGCTGATTGTTCGGCCGCTGATTGGTTCTTTTTCTCGACCGCTGATTGGCTCTTTTTCTCGACCGTTGATTGGTCCAAATGGACCTGCCCATCTTTCCCAGGTTCATTTACAATCCCCTTTTTTGTGCTCAAGCTGTGACTATAGCGATGCCGCAACATTGTCTCATTGGACATTGGACCGTTTGACCTGGAGGTGACCCTTTGAGCTTTTGACCCGCGTCCGCGCGGGCACTGCCGGGGATGACGCGCGCACTTCCGGAGAACTCGCACGCGCGCTGCGGGGCGGGGCGGGGCGGGAAAACACCCCGGAGGGTTGAACGTTGGAACTCTTCTGGGTTTGGAGGTAGTTTTAGTGAAAAACCCGGAAGTGAGATCACAACCCCACCACGTGACCTGCGCAACAGAATGGAAACGACACCCTAGTGTAACTCCCTCACCTAGGCTTCACATGGATACCTCACTCGATCCCATCGAACCACTAGGGGCCCACCACCACCCCAACACGTCTATTTCTATACTACGGCCAGACTGCGCATGCGCAGAATCCCGATAGTTCAACCCCACACCCAGCCCATCAGATGCCCCTTCACGAATGCTTCACTTGGATACCTCACTCGACCCCATTGGACCATTAGGGGCTCCCCTAGCTCCAACACGTCTAGCGGGATCCATACAGGGTCCAGTTTTCGACACTAGGTGACCACATCCCGACAAAAGGGCCAGTTTTCGACACCGGATGTGCCGCCATCTTGAACATACGTGCCGCCATCTTGGATATGTCCCATAATGCACCGGGTCAAAATACTCGCTTCTGATTGGACGAGAGCTCTGGGACGGATTTGAAATACTCGCTTCTGATTGGACGAGAGCTTTGCACACCCAACCCATCAGATGCCCCTTCACGAATGCTTCACTTTGATACCTCACTCAACTCCATCGGCCCATTAGGGACTCCCCTAGCTCTCAACACGTCTATTTCCATACCCTTGGGCCACCGCGCATGCGCAAAATGCCACTATTTCAACCCACACCCAGCCCATTAGATGCCCCTTCACATAAGCTTCACTTGGATACCTCACTCGACCCCATCGGTCCATGAGTAGCTCCCAACACGGCTATTTTCATACCCTTGGGCCACCGCGCATGCGCAGAATGCCGCTATGTCAACCCCACTAGTCCAGTCAGATGCCCCCTCACCTAGGCTTCACTTTGATACCTCACTCGATCCTATTGGACCATGAGGGACTCCCCTAGCTCCAACATGGCTATTTCCATACCCTTGGGCCACCGCGCA
The DNA here is from genome assembly GCA_036873755.1 of Hanleya hanleyi. Taxonomy (NCBI): domain Eukaryota; kingdom Metazoa; phylum Mollusca; class Polyplacophora; order Lepidopleurida; family Hanleyidae; genus Hanleya; species Hanleya hanleyi. Next base: position 10,683 of record JAVTVY010037899.1, on the reverse strand, counting down.
TGCGCAGAATGACGCTAGTTCAATCCCACACCCACCCCATCAGATGCCCCTTCACCTAAGCTTCACATTGATACCTCACTCGACCCCATTGGACCATTAGTAACTCCCCTAGCTCCAACACGGCTATTTTCATACCCTTAGGCTACACGAGTTGTCTCCCTTGCGTCAATGTGTGCAGATGGCGCTACGGTCGACGCCGTGATATGGAAAGGACATCCCCACACCATCCTGGAGCCGCCATTTTGTTTGTTGTTTTCTTGCGGAGATACACGGGACAATAAACACTCGACCCTAGGGTGGTACAGATGCTAGACTGATCCTATTAACATGGTACAACAAGCCCCTGTGCTGGTTCCATAATTTCAGTCCGTTATGATTCGGGCTGTAATGTTATTCCTTTTACCGATGTAAAAGTAGTAACATGTCGCACAGGGTCGCCAACGACATTCATGCAAAAACATCCCCCCTCTCCACCTCTCCCCCTCTTTCTAGTCCAAGCCCCTGTGCTGGTTCAATAATTTCAGTCCGTTATGATTCGGGCTGTAATGTTATTCCTTTTACCGATGTAAAAGTAGTAACATGTCGCACAGGGTCGCCAACGACAGTGACAAATATCTGCAATCATGCAAAAACACCCACCCTCCCCTTCTTTCTAGTCCAAGCCCCTGTGCTGGTTCAATAATTTCAGTCCGTTATGATTCGGGCTCCCACAGCCGCCATCTTAAACCCACCACCCACCACCACCAGCCGCCATCTTAAACCCACCACCCACCACCACAATCCGCCGCCATCTTAAACCCACCACCCACCACCACAATCCGCCATCTTAAACCCACCACCCACCACCACCAGCCGCCATCTTAAACCCACCACCCACCACCACCAGCCGCCATCTTAAACCCACCACCCACCACCACCAGCCGCCATCTTAAACCCACCACCCACCACCACCAGCCGCCATCTTAAACCCACCACCCACCACCACCAGCCGCCATCTTAAACCCACCACCCACCACCACCACCAGCCGCCATTTTGATTTCCAGTCTAGGGACTACTTTTTCTCCGCGGAGGCAGACCGCATCACCGCCAGGACCACATCACCGTGGAGGAATACATCCAGTGAAATTTTACTCGCTTCTGATTGGACGAGAGCCACCCCGTGAGCGCTCCCAATATGCAAATTTCTGAGGTCAAATTTTATTCGCTTCTGATTGGCTGTCACCTCCTCATTTCCTCCACAAAATATGCAAATTTCTGAGGTCAATAGACGTCCATTTACGCTTTGTATACTACTCCTATCGTTAAAAAGAATGATCAAACGATTATTTTCCCTGTTAGCATGTATGTGGGCAGAGCATAAGTAGTTCGCAAAACTGATGTTAGTTGATTGGCCGGATTCAAACGGAGCAGCGTGTGCGTGGGGTTTCCCTATACGTCATAGCTATGTCGTAAAGGTCATCTTCCGCTACTGAGAGCAGGGATAAGTGGAGTGAGCCTGTGAAACAGAGCATGCGCTGTGGAGAGGTTGGAGCCACACGCTTCATACCAGTGAGTATATATTTAGTTGCTGGCGGGGGAGGCTGTCTCATGAATGTCTCGAAAGACTAGAGTCACGTTGGAGGTTGTGGCGCTCAGTCCCATTCCCTTACCGGGCCATACACACAAAAACTATATTTTTCATGTTTTCAATAAATTCTAGTAAAGTATGTGCTTACCATTATTGGTTCATTTTCAAGGGATTGACAATATGTTTTCTCATTTATCTCTTGTATATGCCTCTAGTCGTATTCCGAGCATTAATATGGTGACCGGCACCTTCGACACATGCGCTAATACATTTCAAATACGGGAAAATGGATTTCCACATGAATAATCTAATCTTTAGTGTGCTCAAAGTGTTTGTTCATGGCCAAACAACACAATGCGCAATTGTATTGGCATATGACCAAATTAATACGTCACTGCAAATGATTTATTGTCGCCAATGGCAAAATACTATTTCAGTGGATATGTAGACATTCAAACAATCAAGACGTTATGAATAAATGTTGCTGATGTTTTGGAAACTTCGTATGAGCTAATAATCGTCAGGGCCGAGCAGAGTTCAAGGGAGAGTCAAAAGCTTACTTCTTTCCCTTTCCTAGATCACAAAGGGGCGTAATTTCCAAATAACAAGCGTCTGGTCCGTCATTCATAATTCAACCGTTGTTCATTAAAGAATATCCGCGTCCATAATCCAAAGACCTTTTCCATATTCCATATAACATCATTAGCACCAGATCCAAAAATACAATCATAGTATACATAACCCAGGCTAATTTCCTACAAGAGAGAAGCGTTCAACAGTTTTCAATGATGCCGGCAGGACATCATGATGTTCCAAAAAAAAATCCAAGATGGCCGCTTTGATGACGTTACAGTGACGTCATTTTCGAAAACGACATTTTTTGGTCAGATTTTCCGATTTTTTTATTTATGCAATTTCTCCGCAAAAGCTGCATGATAAATTAGCAAATATTAATGTGATGTGAGTTTGTCCACTTTTCATCGCGGAAAAGCAGAAATTTTGAAATATGACGAAAACATCACTTTTCTGGTACCCCACGAGGCCGCCATCTTGAATTTGCCCATGCTCCTCTGCTCGGGGGATTATGCCAATAGGCTCAAAATGGCCCCAGTATGATAAAATATAAAGTCACGGAGTTTCAGCATTTTTGTCGTTCCGGAGATAGCGCAGAAAGTTTGGTGGGGGGAGGGGGGAGGGGGGAGGAGGCATTGTGGCTCCCCCTCACAGGCCTGGTAGGGTTAATCCATAGGATATTCGTTGTAAAGTCGTCATCTAGAGAATGATGTATCTCAGTCACGCTTTGATTGTGACTGTTCATATGAGCACCATGAGGATCTTGAAGTACATGGGTTCAGACGGCCCCTAGCCCTGGGTTAAGCGAAATTAGACACAAGTTACGAAACCTCACGCATCACTCTCAAAACGCAAATGTTATATTTAACATTTAGAGTGTTGGAGGAGGGAAAGCATTTAGAAAGTGTTGTTTCACCACTTTTAAGTGTTGGATGCAACCACTCAAAATGTTGCATTTAACACTTAAAAGTGGTGAATACAACACTTTCTGAATGCTTCCCTCCTCCAACCCTCTAGATGTTAAATCTAACATTTTCCTTTTAAGAGTGTAGATCTTGCACGCTAGGCTCGTATTTTGCTATCAGCATGCGATATGTATCGCCAAATCTGAGAAACTTTGAGTGGAGGCGCTTGGTGGTGTAGCCCTGTTTTATAAGTTTCTGCAACAATGTTCGTGACCTTGATTAAAATCGTCACATTTAACACAGGATCTAGCAACTGCTACTAGGCGAGATATGTATACGCCATATGCTGGTCCCACTGGATTACTGTCCAGAAAGGGATAGTTTACGATGTCGAAATTGCAATCATCTCTTTTGTCATAAAATCGACGAGAGAGAAGGCCCGCTTCATTTTTATACACTGTAAAAATTGGTGACATGTTTAACGTCTCAAAATGAAACATGATTTTGTCCCAACTTTTGGGACATGTGAGTACGTATATGTTTCATATTAAAACGGCTTCATGTTTCAAATTGAAACACGTGTCCTTTTCACATGAGTTTATGATGTCTCAATATGAGACATATCTTCAATAAGCACGTGTTCGTTTGAAACATGTTGTGTATACATGTCTCAAGCTGAAACATGTTAGAGCCGACTACATGTTTCAAAATGAAACGTCTAAGCCCAAACATGACTTTGTCCCAACTTTTGAGACATGTCACAAGCGAAACGAATCTGTACATGTCTCAAACTTGGAAGTGTTTCAAAACAGTCTACATCCCATTACGTGTTTCAGGAGACTGTCAGACTAGCATGTGCATGATACCGGTACTGAAATGAAAACATTCATCAAAAATAAACATACATCAAGTTTTATTCTCTCATATTCGTTGGAAGTCAAACACAAGAACATGTATGAACAAGCAATAATCATATACAGAAACACATAAAACAGACTGCTCCTCAGGTTAACTCAAACCTAATAATGATTTCAAACAGATGCATGATTGGTACATCAGAATCCTTGATGTGAACCCCGTTACCACAGAGTCAAAATTGTTCATATAGCAAAAATGTGCTCGAGGTTTGATTCATTTATATCACTGATTCACACTTAAAAGTTAAAGATACATGTAATTTACTCAACTTGCCATATTGGACCGTTGACACGACATTGTCTGATCTGTGATAAAGTATTATCCCATATTGTATTCCATGTCTAAGCCAGCACACTGGAAACATTTCTGAACATGGGTACTGTATTACTTAGGCCTACAAATATGACATTGCTGAATGATACTGCCTTTGTTGTTTTTCTTGACATGCTACTCGCGATTAACTATGTCTGTTTCGGGGTGGCTGAAATTTCATTCCATTTTGGGATATGGAATACGGATCGCAGATGATTATTAAAATCAGGGCTGGAGGGCTGGATTCGTCTCGAGTTTTGCAACAGTGATCACATTGTGGGATGAAGTAGAAACATTGTTGACACTAAACACTATTCCAATACGTATGAAAAATAATGTTCATTCTGTCTCCTTCTGATTTATATATGCCACTAAGGCCGAATCCCGTCCAACGCTGTAATGACGTAAGCAATCGCATCGATTCTGTTCAAAAAAATCTCCTGGTGCGCTACACATCCACAATTCAAAATACTGAATGTACCTTTGATCACACGGAGAACACAGTTGTTATTTCTTTCAGTGCTGCTCACATTAGTGCCCCATAAGTGTCACTTTTATTCTGGCAACATTGCTATGTATTTTGTTGGTGTGTCGTAATATGACCATATGTTTTGAACGAATACTCTTAAATTCAAAATGTCGGCAATTTAGGGTTCCAGTGAAGAGCCCAAATTTGGGCTGGGAAAATCTTACAAAAAAATCGATCAAAAAATGCATATTTGGAATATGACGTAACTGTGAAGTCTTCAAAGCGGCCATCTTGCATTTTTTTTGTTCACACTTTTTAGTTAAGCTGATGTTGTGAGAAGTTTCAGACTCATATACCCTAGGCCTGGCTGAGTTAAATTGTTATGCAAATAATTCAATTAAAATGCTCAGTCGATTAATTCACAATACCGACATATATCTTCCAGGTCGCTTAAGACCAGAAATAAATATCCGAAAGCCATGGAGTGGTAATCATATCTTTGTTTGCAAATTGCTAAAGCTCTCTGTCGAACTGCGTGAAGACGACCTGGTATCTAATTCCATGCATCAGACAGCACTATCGCTTTTGTACTCCGCTTTTCTTGACACATGTCGTCATGCAACTCGGTTGCACGTGTTTCAGCGTTGATGTTTCAAACAGCTTTTCGGACCGTTATAGTGAGACGCCATCGCGAGTGAAACATGTCACAATCCTCAAATAGTTGCATCGTTACGTCTATGAGACATGTTTTTGTGAAAAAATAGAGCGAAACATTGCGAAGCATCTAACATGTTACCATCTCAAAATGAAACGTTAAACATGTTTCCTCTTTTTACAGTGTAGAGATATAGGTCTAAATATGATGTGCCTCTTTGATTTTCTTTCAAATCCAGCGAGGTGGATATATATTTTTCACTGCGTCATTTATATAGCGATTATCCACCGCTCCTTGAAGTCATGCATGCAGGGAGCAATAATCAGAGTTACAACAATTAGCAATGTGCCCTGATTAAAACAATACCTCATACATGTAATTAGAGATTGACATGAAAATTCTCAAGTTTTACACATCTGATAAACACTACCCCTAATCGTCATGCCATTCTCATCATGACCAATGCATGTGTACGATGACTGGTATCTGAATTAGATACTACAAATAATTTCGGTGATCTAAGTGCTTAATTGTCGCCACACTTATTTTTCTGAATTGCGGACGAAAATAACGTTTTAGCGGATATTCGTAGATGACCCCTTACCTTATTGCATGATTACTTATTTAGCGTTGAGCAAACTAATATCTCATCTGAGAAGATTGGAGAAAAATTAAGAGAGTTACTGTAGTTTAAATTCTCGGGATTTGTGAGGTCGCCCATACCTTACCAACTCGTACAACTATACCTCTACCCTGATTTTTTACCACCACGGTACAGGGTACAACGCTGAGTACACTATAAGAAGTACTTAAACGGCAGACCCATTTGCAGTCATGGGAAACCGGACTATAAACACTGAAGACATATTCAACATACGAAGAGTGAAAATCAAGGAATGCAAAAAAAAACTACACTAACCTGCAGAATTCGCTTTTCACGAAATCTCCAGTATGGAGAAAAACTGAATATATTGAATATATTGAAGCGGTCATGACTGACTGAATCTATATAGGGAATATAGCTGCGGAGACCGTGAACTTTTAATTAAATACTCGTTATCCCTGAGGCAAGATAGCTGGATGTTGCACAAAGTTGTGTTCGGGTCAAGCAGTATGTTGAGTGACTGGATATTTATCGGCCAATTTTGATTTTATTATTTCTTGACTTTTTCTCTCAAAACTGACGGATATGATAAATCGTCCTTTTATACGCAAACTTAATTAGTTTCGTGCGTTTTGGGTAAGAAGAATGCCAAAAATGTACAAAAATCATGATAACTTATTGATGGACGCCATGCAAGGTCATCTGAATCTAGAAGTATGCAAAAATCTTTTAAAAACCCCAATTGGACAAGAGAAACAAAAAGTTTCCGTCATTTATTTCCTTTCGCTACGCAATTTAGGAAACCAGCTTGGGTATCACTCTCTCCCACCACCATCATCACCACACACACAACTATAAATTATTTTTATATTAGTCCGCACGAACAGGCATTAAGACGTAAACTTTTGCTGATTCATAACCTATCGTTTTAGGCTCATTTGAATCTAGTTACATATATCCGTATGTTTATAACATCGTGGTGAATTCAAGATAGCGCTCCACTTTGGTCAACTGAAATGCCTGTTTTCTCCACATTGTTTTCCTGCTTTTGTAGAAGTTATATTTTTCAGGTCTCAAATGTTCCACACCATAGCTAATTATCTGGAGCTCATTTGAATATTCTTTCGCAAGAAGCATCATAAATAAATTCACAATGTCTGTCCACTAAAACCAGCTACCTTAGTTATACCAATGTAGACTACTCGTTTGTCAAACTGTGACATTCAAAGAATAATAGTTTATCATTCTCGGTCCATTTGGTGTGTATTACTTTGTCTTTCACAAAAAGCATCGTGAGTAATTCCCATATTGGTCAAAGCCAAGCAAGTTTAGAAGATAATTATCATTGTTAGGTTACGTGGAACCTATTAGTAAATGATGAGAAACATCGGGTATAATGAACTGTCGTAGACATGTTGGTTCATCAGGTACAACCATTTAACCTTATCTGTTTAGGTCCGTTACAGGTCCACTTGCAAAATCCTATTCGTAAATTTGATGCTGGTGAAAGATATGTACTTTGATGTATAGTTAAGAAAATATCTCAAATCAGACGAAAAATATTTTTAAAATATAGTACATGTAAGTAGTATACAAGGAGTCAATAAAGTTAATGGCGCTTCACTGCGCATGCGCAGAACCTTTGTTGACGTCACAATTGGGAGTGTGCGCATGCGTGTGGGTGGATGGTGGGTGATGGGTACAAGATGGCGGCCTGTGGGTGGATGGTGGGTGATGGGTACAAGATGGCGGCCTGTGGGTGGATGGTGGGTGATGGGTACAAGATGGCGGCCTGTGGGTGGATGGTGGGTGATGGGTACAAGATGGCGGCCTGTGGGTGGATGGTGGGTGATGGGTACAAGATGGCGGCCTGTGGGTGGATGGTGGGTGATGGGTACAAGATGGCGGCCTGTGGGTGGATGGTGGGTGATGGGTACAAGATGGCGGCCTGTGGGTGGATGGTGGGTGATGGGTACAAGATGGCGGCCTGTGGGTGGATGGTGGGTGATGGGTACAAGATGGCGGATTGTAGAAAAACGTATAAAAGGAGTCCATTTTTTAGGGTAGGGGTGTATTCATTGCAATCTGACTTACCTGACCTGAAAGGCGGCATGCGGAAAAACCCCAGACAAACAAGTCTATACACGTCCAAAGGTCACGCCTCATTCACCCACACCCCCATATAGTCCCACGCGGAGCGAATTGGTGAAATTTTTGAAAAAGTACTGTGACAGAAATTGATGTGACGGAAATAATACTTCTATGAATAGGGCGAAAATTTATCTCAGATAATTTTTCTGTCATAATTAATTCTTGGTCGAGTATCAACTATTCAGATATTACGGAAAGTACTGTTGTTATAAGGTATTCTTTGTTATATATCAGACACGATCAGCTGATATTTGTAAACAAACGATCTATATTTAGACCCTCACGTGATCTGTTACGTCGCAGCACGCGCTCTTTGATCTTGACGTTCCGCCGCCGTACAGGAAGCTCAAATTGAGACGAAGAATTTCGTTACCATTGCCAGTAAATTGTAAGTTTATTGCGGAAAGAATTGATATTTCATAAATTCCTGCGGGAAATAGGAAGTACACATATAAAAGAATATTGTCTTGACGTAAAAAGTTGGGACATTTCATATTTACGGAGATATGGATTTTTATAACTGAGCCGGTTTTTCGTGTAAACCATCGCAGCGAAAAGGGAAACGGCTGTCATCTTCGTTTTGCTATGTCACAAAAAAGTGCTCGAATTACTTATTTCCAAATGATTTCATGACGAATCCAACTAAGGTTAGCATGCATACATATCTTACGATATTGTCATGAACTGCCAGCACATAACACGTTCTGGTTGATGAGATCTGAATTTAAGTGTTGTAGCATGTTATTATAACCAGTCTATGATCGAGTGCCACCCCAGTGTCGAGCATTTACATCGTCCAGTTTGCACCAGCAAAAGAAAATTACGAACGTTCATCGAACGTATGCTGAGCGGCATCGGGGCACCTTCATGTGGTCTCCCGCGGTATATGAATGACTTAGATATGAATGCATGAATTAGTTTGATATAATTTTGTTGGGTATGAACGATTTAAAGTGGAAATATTCCGTACAGGTCTGTTATATGTAACAAACGCTAACAAAAATGGCTGCTCAAGGGCAATTTCCCCGGCTTGCCCGGATAATAACTCCGTTCAAACCACAGCCCCATCTATACGTTTTGATGCAAGGGAGACAACTCGGACTAGACCAATTCCCAGGCGAAGATGATGTCCCGCTATATTTGGCCTGTATGGGGTATAGGGGTGGTCGTTTTTTTTTATGGCTTTTACTATGAGCTATGAGGTTGATCATGTAGAATACGATGGAAAAAACTATGAAAGTACCGGGTAGGCTTGTATATAGATCCATATAGATCCATATAGACCCATATACACTCATATACTGGGATATTAGTATGTATAAATCCATACGGGGTGGACATGTTGGAGTCTAGGTGGAGCACTAGTGGCCCGATTGGGTAGAGTGAGGTCTTATTTTAAAGCTCTCGAGGAAATAAATAAATAAATAAATAAATAAATAAATAATAAAAAAAATCAAAAAATCGGTGAGTAGTAGACGAAGGGAAAATTGGAAAGTACTGACCATGCCCCAGAATACTCATATGCATATCACGGCCTTAAGGCCTATGTAAGATGTAATCTACTTCACAGTTTAGTAGTATAAAAAGCGCAAGTCCTATTGACCTTGCCCCTTCCAAAGAAATAAAATCGGCTCTGTTTTACAGGAGTATATACGCAGGTCACGTGGGTTGTCACGTCACTTCCGGGTTTTCACTAAAAACTACCTCCAAACATAGAAGAGTTCCAATTTTTTCCCTTAGACGTCCGTATATTCATCCTCCAAACCCACTTCATTTAATGGGCTGGGGGTGGGGTTGACATATCCCCAAGTCGAGGATCGATACTTGTGTACTGGTGTACCACTGAGCCGCATTGCGCGCGCGTATGAAGACCCTTATACATACCCAATGCAGGCGCAGACGCGAAGTGCCCGGACGATAGACACGGACGTCACCGATCCGAAAAGACACGGACTTTACCGAAAAGACACGGACTTTACCGAAGATACACGGACTTTAACGAAAAGACACGGACGTACACGAAAAGATGCGAAGGTGAACGCCATTGTGGGAAACCTCCCACAGACAGGTCAGTACATGCATTTCTATGTTGTTCACGCATAATAAAAGGATTGATCTGTAATCTGTGTTGTTGTTGTTGTTGTTGCTCCCTTTTTTGGACTAACCCATCAGAATAGTACGTATCACGGACTACACCCGTAGAGCTACATCTGGTCTATAAAACCCTCTGGATCCCACACCTTCATTTCTACAGAGCCATGGCGGAGATCCAGCCCCATGCGACTCGCATTTTACAGTATGCCACCGTGGTGAATTCATTCACGGGTTACCGAGCAGTGGTCCGGTCCATGTTTGCAGATGGCGACGACAACGAGGGACGACGCCAGATCCTGAACGAGTTCACAGAAGCGGTCCTCCACAGAGTGCACTCGATGGAGAGGCGTGCCATCACTCACACTACTGGACTATGACAGCCATCCTTGATGCTCGCGCTATGGACCAGGAGCGCTCACGCCGGAACCAGCGCC